>SJYE01021985.1:0-81535 GCA_006408755.1 Eudorcas thomsonii | reverse complement strand
AGGTGGTCTGGTATTCCCATCTCTTTCAGAATTTTCCACAGTTTATTGTGATCCACACAGTCAAAGGCTTTGGCATAGTCGATAAAACAGAAATAGATGTTTTTCTGGAACTCTCTTGCTTTTTCCATGATCCAGTGGATGTTGGTAATTTGATCTCTGGTTCCTCTGCCTTTTCTAAAACCAGCTTGAACATCAGGGAGTTCACGGTTCATATATTGCTGAAGCCTGGCTTGGAGAATTTTGAGCATGACTTTACTAGCATGTGAGATGAGTGCAATTGTGCGGTAGTTTGAGCATTCTTTGGCATTGCCTTTCTTTGGGATTGGAATGAAAACTGACCTTTTCCAGTCCTGTGGCCACTGCTGAGTTTTCCAGATTTTCTGGCATATTGAGTGCAGCACTTTCACAGCATCATCTTTCAGGATCTGAAACAGCTCAAGTGGAATTCCATCACCTCCACTAGCTTTGTTCATAGTGATGCTTTCTAAGACCCACTTGACTTCACATTCCAGGATGTCTGGCTCTAGATTAGTGATCACACTATCATGATTATCTGGGTCATGAAGATCCTTTTTATACAGTTCTTCTGTGTATTCTTGCCACCTCTTCTTAATATCTTCTGCTTTTGTTATGTCCATACCATTTCTGTCCATGATTTAGAAGAGTGTAATTTCAGAAAGCTACTTTACACAACCATGTTTATTTAGGAAGTAAAGAAGCTTTTCATTGGATGTAATCTGCATAATCAGTTCAGTTCAATTCAGTCACTCAGTTGTGTCCAACTCTTTGCGACTCCATGAGTTGCAGCACGCCAGGCCTCCCTGTCCATCACCAACTCCCGGAGATAACTCAAACTCACGTCCATCGAGTCGGTGATGCCATTCAGCCATCTCATCCTCTGTCATCTCCTTCTCCTCTTGCCCTCAATCCCTCCCGGCATCAGAGTCTTTTCCAATGAGTCAACTCTTCACATCAGGTGGCCAAAGTATTGGAGTTTCAGCTTTAGCATCATTCCTTCCAAAGAACACCCAGGACTGATCTCCTTTAGGATCTCCTTGCAGTCCAAGGGACTCTCAAGAGTCTTCCTCCAACACCACAGTTCAAAAGCACCAATTCTTCAGCTCAGCTTTCTTCACAGTCTAACTCTCACATCCATATATGACCACTGAAAAACCATAGCCTTGACTAGACGGACCTTTGTTGGCAAATAATGTCTCTGCTTTTGAATATGCTATCTAGGTTGGTCATAACTTTCCTTCTAAGGAGTAAGTGTCCTTTAATTTTATGGCTGCAACCACCATCTGCATAATACTGACCTGTGAAATCTAAATAGGGCTGATAGAGAACAGGAAAAACTTAAGTCAGTGGTACTGGTGAAAAACACACCAACCTTCGGTGAGAAAATCAATGATGAAATGTTAATCAGAATTTTTTTAGCACTCACTCAAATTCAGAGTCTGATCCTGTAACTTTTTTTCTGCTTGAAAGAGTCACTGCAATTACATGACTCAGAAGGTGACATTTTCCCTTTGAATTTAGTAGGTGTTAATTTCTTATGCGTTTTATTTCATTTTACTTTGATCAATTAATCCCTCCTCTGATTCTGGCATAAATAATAACATCCCCAAGAAGATCATGGATCACAGGGTAGTTACTTGAAAAAACTGCTGTACAAAAGACTTTCACACAAACATAAGTTGTGTTAGCCTGTCTGTGCTGCTCAGTTCATTCCTAAAGATGAATTTCCCAGTTTGCATGAAAATAACATGTAGTTAATTTCATGAATATTCATAGATAAGAACAAATGTTCCAATCTATTATTTATTTGGTCCTTCACAGCAATCTTAGGAGGTATATATTTTTACTAACCCCATTTTAAAGATTGAAAAATTGTGGCTAAGAACATTTAAGAAATGCATCATCAACTTGTACCTAGTTAATCCTTCAGTCAAGTTCTAATCATTCAAAATATTGTGATTGGAGGGGGTGGAATCCATAGTATAATTTACAGTTCCAGGCGAATATAAGGAACAACTTGTAAAATTAAATTAATACAATGGTTGTAACATCTCAAAAATTGCATCACTGTAAATTTTAGGTAGAACAGACATGGGAGACAACTATGATTTCCATAAGGAAGGAACTGTGATGACCCCAGAGCGAATTCTGAGACAATGAAGGGAGATTCTCACTTATGCTCTGTAGACTATCTTTCTCATGTGAATTTTTATAATGAAAGTACATTCATGTTTTAACTATGTAAATAAACAAAAACTTGTTAAACTGTTCTTGGTAATGTACTTTAAAAGTGCTTACTCTGTTAAAAGAAAGTAAAAATAATTGTTCAGAATATTTGTTATTGAATATCCTTCGTTTTTGCAGGGGCTGGTTGTTGGGCAGGGAAATGTGCTAGAGGGAAAGAAAAAACAGTTTAAATATAGTCTCGTAATATGCAGTGGGAATAACCAAGGGAGCCACTGCAACATTCCAGGATAGCACTGTCTTTCCAAGAGCGGTATCCCTGGGGAACAAAATTAACACTGTGCTGACATGACATTATGACAGAGAGCATTCCCCAGAACACCCAGAACACACTGACCTCAGATGAACCCAGGACATATCTCAGTATAGAGGGACCTGTAAGTGGCCAACTCACAGGAAAATATTGCTTAAAAATAAACGTTCACATCAATATCAGATAGACTATTATCTCTCATGTGGTGATTTTGGAGGGAAGACCTTGGTATAATGTCCTCACTGAGCAAAATGATAAGAAGCAGTTTATTAACACCTCAGTTGACTGGGGAAAAAAATTATCCTTTACCACCTGAAATTGGTATGATATGTCTAAGCTGATACTCCCCGGTTCAAACTTAATTCATTTAGGGATGGTCGCTTGTATTTTTTGTACTCAAGAAATTTAGAGAAAGTTTTAGACATGCTCTAAAAATAACCAAAAGCAAAAGGGGTTTGTCAGCTGGTGTTTCTCAAAATTAATGGTTGGTGCTGAAGACCAGCTTTCACCCACTCACTCCCTGCTGACTTGTATGAGAAATGCACACAGTAGTAGGAATTCCCTCTGGCAGGTTTCCTCAAGCATAACTAGGTGGATTTTTTTTCACTTCTACAAAGAAATAGAACAGTCTCAGTATTCCCGTCAAATTAAGATGAGTAGCCTGCAGTATTTGCCTGTGGTTTCTTACTGCCCTGTGGCTCCAAAAACTAATAGATTTTTTTCTTTTGGCAAAACATTGTAAACAAATGTATACAAAATTTCCCTGACATTGACATTTGACATGTAATAAATCTTAGAAAAACTAATTTTCTTAAAGGTTTATGTACAGAAAAAAATGTCTCTACATGGTCCCTGAAATACGGACGTTAGGTCTCTCAAACTCTCTGTATCAATAGATGGACTGTTAGTCGCTCAGTCATGTCCAACTCTGCGACCCCATGGACTATAGCCCACCAGGCTTCTCTGTCCATGGAATTCTCCAGGCAAGAATAATGGGGTATGTCACCATTTCGTTCTCCAGGGGATCTTCCCGACCCAGGATTGAACCCAGATCTCCTGAATTGCAGGCAGATTCTTTATCATCTGAGCCACAAGATGAAACTGTATGATTTTGCAATTAAACCTGTTCCATGTACTATGCCAAATGAATTCTAGAAACATTTTTCACCCAGCTTAAAGTAAAATACAATTAGGTAAGTACATCTCAGGAGGAATCAGGTCACAGGCATCAAGAAAAACTGCGAAATTACATGTTATGATCATTTTAATATGGCTAATGGTGAGCAGAAAGTAATACTGATTAGGCAGTACAAGTCAAGCTGAGAATGAAGACAAGATATGCAGGCAGGGCTCATTTATTTATTCCTTTAGGATGCATTACCCATCGAGGTACTCTGAGCTCAGTTTTGCATCAATGAGTGTCCTACACTGAGTGGAAGGAGGCAGGGGTTAGCTCAAAGTTCCCAACAGGGTACATTCATCAAGTCTATCACTGGGCAATAACGTTCAGTGTCCAGAGCCCTGGACCAAGGTTCCTGTTGGTGCTGTGCTTGAGCTGGGCACTGGGCACCATCCCCCAGTCTGCTCGTCCCCGACCCAGGCCACCTCCATCAGCCATGGGGGGATGAAAGCACCCCCTCCGGACGTGAGCACCTCCTCCTGAGCGGTCACTTCCCCTCCACCCACATCTTATGCAGAGAGCTTCAAAACCTAACACACTTCCTTTCTAAGTCTCTCTGAAATACAGCCCATTCTTAATTCTACTGTCAGTCACCATTTTGGTCCAGACACTCACTGCCTCGTGAGCAGACTACTTCAAAAGCCACTCAACGGTGGGAAGGCAGTTTACTGATGCTGCCTTTCCATTATAATTTCTCTTGGGCGTGTATTTATCCGAAAGTGAAAACTAGGGTTGCTCTAATGTAAAATATTTTCACAAGGTTGACCTCTCGCTAAATAAGTGTGAAGAGGTTCCACTTCCCACTTTCTCATGAGAAACGTTTTCTCTGTTTCCCAGCAGTTTTCACAATCTAGTTTCAGCCTGGCTCTCAAATGTGTCTCTTCTCCTTCTGCATTGATTTCCTCTTGCCTAACAAACCATGCTCCTTGTTTACAAAACCCCTGCTTATTCCCACAGCCACATCAATGATCACAGAGATACCTTCTCCATGCCTGGACGTGTTCCCTGCTTTACCTAAAACCACAGACATGACGACTGCCTCTCTGAAGGCTTTTCTGACATCACCAGCCACACTTATTTCTGCAACAAATCACAGTGCCATTCACTCCGTTAGTATGTTTGCCATTACTAATCATCCCTTCTATGTGTCTATGCCATATCTTTTCATTAGGTTCTGATCTCTTGACAGGGCTTGAAGCTTATTTCAAAATTCTGAAAAATTATGCATCACAGAAATCAGGAGGATCCATCAAAAACAAGTTTATACTGCCTCATTTCATGTATTTCTTTACTCCCCACTCAACTTCAAAGCTGAAAAGTAACAAACTGTATTTTGTTCATGTAAAGTTTATGAGTAGCACACTAAATTTCAAAGGTCAAATTTCAACATTAATATGACTAGCTCAAACACCTCATAAAAATAAATGAGGTAAATAATAATGGAATCTAAAATGTTTGTGCGATCTAAAGATGAAAAATGGTTTGGCACAAACTATTGTTTTGGGATCCTGAATATCTTATGGCACATTTTTTATATTAAAGTTGTTAATAAAAGTTTTTATGATATAATTGTCAAGGAAAGAATAACATATAACTTAGGGGCTAAATATTTCATACATGCTTTATCTATATTTAATTTTTTTTGAGGAAAGTGATTTGCTCCATTCTCTGTCAAACCACCCAAATAGGAGCCATGTTTTGTTTTCTTGTTTAAACTTCCTGTTAGATCCTATAAGGCACCACAAACACATGTATGTGTCCTGACATAAGGACGCAGAGCTTCAGTCAGCTGAGGCAAGAGATGACAACTGTCTGCAGAAACATGGAATTAAAAATTAAGGAATTATCCATAAATAAATAGAAATGTTCTAAGTAAACACAGGAAGGATTCAGAACTATGTGTAGGAGTTGGCTATTAACACCAAGTGACCTGGGTGGATTTTGCTTGTTTGGGGGATTTTTTGAGGGGGAGGTTGGCCACACCGTGCAGCATGTGGGATATCAGCTCTTTGATCAGGGATCAAACTTAAACACTCCTTGCAGTAGAAGCTCAGAGTCTCAACCTCTGGACTGCCAGGGAAGCCCATGCCTGGGGTGTTTATGCTCACGCAGACTTAGTAACCAGATGTCTACACAGCTGGGTGGGTGACAGCAATGGAACCCAGGATTCAGGCTCACAGAGGAGGATCTTAGCAGATGAACATACTCAGGAGGCACTCAGCCTCAACAACAGGGGCTCCAGATAATCACAGAGGGACAGAGCTTTGAGCCCAGGATGGAGGCTGTGCTTCTACGCAAACAAGTAATCAGAACTAACGAGAAACATATTCCAGCCACAGCTGGGAAATGTCCAACATGAGCTTTTCAGAGGTCAAAACCTTATTTTCAAGGAAGGAGGTTTTTAATGCAGGTATTGGAAAAGTAACTGGAGGAATACAGAAAAAGCCAACAATCATATAGAGGCAAAAGAATTTGGATAGCCAATGGGAGTTTGCTGTATCACTCAGGGAACTCAAACCTGGGCATAACANGGGGGGGGGCGGGGAGGGAACGGGGAGGGAGCTCAAGAGAGAGGGGACATATGTACACCTATGGCTGATTCAAGGTGATGTTTGGCAGAAACCAACACAATTCTGTAAAGCAAGTACCACCCTTCAATTAATAAATAAATAAATTTAAAAACAAATAAAAATGAAAGAATTTGGGTTAAGAGAGTAGCTCATTCAAAATCTGACCAGATGAAAGGAAGGAGACTTAGTTCTTTTTAATGTTTTAACTGAGGAGCAATACAGAGCAACATGTAAAAGATGCACTTATTTTAGGTGTGCAGCTTGATGAGTTTTGCATATGTGTTTACCTATGAAGTCATCACATAGATCAAGATCTAGAACCGTCCAGCATTATATATTCCTCTCACAATTATCTTTGACTGTGTGGATCACACAAACTGTGGAGTATTCTTAATGAGTTGGGAAAAACAGACCACCTCACCTGCCTGCTGAGAAACCTGTATGCAGGTCAAGAAGGAACACTCAGAACTGGACATGGAACAATGGACTGGTTCAAAATTGGGAAATAAGTAAGTCAAGGCTGTATACTGTCACCCTGCTTATTTAACTTATATGCAGAGGACATCATAATGAAATGCCAGGCTCCATGAATCACAAGCTGGAATCAAGATTGCTGGGAGAAATATCAACAGTCTCAAATATACAGATGATGCCACCCTTACGGCAGAAAGTGAAGAGGAAGAGCCTCTTATTGAAGGTGAAAGAGAAGACTGAAAAAGCTGGCTTAAAACTCAACATTCAAAAAATGAAGATCATGCCATCCAGTCCCATCACTTCATGGAAAATAGATGGGGAAAACAATGGAAACAGTGAGAGACTTTATTTTCATGGGTTCCAAAATCAATGTGAATGGTGACTTCAGCAACGAAATTAAAAGACCCTTGCTCCTTGGAAGAAAAGCTATGACAAACCTAGACAGCATATTAAAAAGCAGAGACATTACTTTGCCAGCAAAGGTCAGTATAGTCAAAGTTATGGTTTTTCCAGTAGTCATGTACGAATGTGAGAGTTGGACTGTAAAGAAGGCTGAACACCAAAGGATTGATGCTTTTGAACTGTAGTGCTGGAGAGGATTCTTAAGAGTCCCTTGGACAGCGAGGAGATCAAACCAGTCAATCCTAAAGGAAATCAACCCTGAATGCCCATTGGAAGGACTGATGCCGAAGCTGAAGCTCCAATACATTGGCCACCTGATGCAATGAGCTGACTCACTGGAAAAAACCTTGATGCTGGGAAAGATTGAAGGCAGGAGGAGAAGGGGGCGACAGAGGGTAAGATGGTTGGATGGCCTCACCAATTCAACAGACTTGAGTTTGAGCAAACTCCAGGAGATAGCAAAGGACAGGGGAGCCTGGCATGCTGCAGTCCAAGAGGCCGCAAAGAGTCAGAAAAGTGACTGAACGGCAACAACAAAAACATGATTCTCTTAGTGTGCAATCTCCCCACTTCAAGGGAATCAACCACTATTGTGACCTCTGACATTCAACTTCCTTTTACCTGTTTTTGATGGTCATAAAAATTGTATCATCTCCTCATTCACCCTGTATGATATTTTGATCAACACAATGCTTTTGAATTATTTTGTGTATCAGTAGTTTAATCTTTATTTGTAGTATACGGTGTGGAGATAAACAAAAATTGAATTATTTATTCTCCTTTTGTTGGGAACTTTGTTGGGTTTTCCTACATGTGTTATTATGAATAAAGCTGCTATGAAGCTTCCTGTACAGGCTCTGTAGGCGCCTGCAGTCACATCTCTTGAATGCACAAGCAAGACCATAACTGAAAGGCCTATCTTCAGCCCAACACTTACTGCCTGACAATGTTCCAGCATCTCAGGCTACATTCTCACCAGCAATGTATGCCTTTCTAGTCACTCCACTTTCCCTAACTCTTTCCAACACTTTCCAGTACTCTGACTTTTCTCCTAATGGACAACTCTGCTTTGGTGTGCTGGTTTGCTCCGAGTTCAGCCCTCTTTACCAGTCTGCAGAATCAGCACATGCTGGCTTTAATCTGCAGATGACTAAGCACCATCACTGTCTAACACTGGAGAGCTGAGCTCTGTTTCAGTAGCTAACTGCACATTCAGATACTATGTTCTTTGACTTAGCTCATTCAATGTTTTGACCACGTTGGTGGGCTGTGTTTTTAAAATATCTGTTTCTTACTGTTCTGTTTGAATTTTTTAAATATGAAGGAAATGAGACTTTTGACAGAAATGTTGACCACAGACTGCCTTTGTAAGAGTCAGCTTAAAGCTGGGGGCTCTTAAACTCAGTTAGGCCACGAAGTTTGCTCTGGGTGCAAAATTTGATGGAAATAATGCCTGGTTTCAGACTGGGCTGCTTCCTCTTCAGTCTACTGCCACCCCAGTAAACAGGAAGTGCAGAAGTCAACTGCTCAACACAGGGACTGGCACGTGGACCCGATGTCCCTGGGCTCTCAGAGGCCAGACAAAGCCGAGGGAGCCACAGGCACCTGTGTGCAGAGGGAGGAGCCTGGTCGGAAGGCCAGGGCCAGGGGCCTTCTGCCTGCCCCTGGCTGACAGCTGGCAGGGCCAGCCACATAGGCACTCACAGGTCACATCTGAGTCCCTGCTGTCTGAACCACACGCACATACATTTGTGTGCTATTCCATAAAGTGACTAGTTCTGGCAGACCACACAGAATCCAGCCTCTAGCAGTGGAGGAAGTAAAAGGAGAGCAACACCAGACCAGAGATGACAGGTTTGCACCAGTGCACCTGACTCACATGACCCAGAAGTCTCCTTCACTTGACATCAAGAATAACTCCAAAAATGGAATGCCATCCCTCGGTGTAAGGAGAAAAGAGTGTAAGTCATGTACTGTGTTCACATGTGCAAAGATGATATCACTGCATGTATTATAGATCCATTATACACAACTATAATTAATAATTAGCAGGGTAAAAATTACCATACTTTCAGGAGAAATAAAAATGGAATAGCTATTTCAAGGTACTTTAATAGACTAATGAAATTTCAGGGTCAAAGTACTTTAGCTAAATTGGTTAGAGGGTCTTCACATATGAATTATAAACCTCATCCCCTAAAGTAACTATGAACATAAAGAACATTCCCAGTTCTGAGAAAAAGCTACAAAATTCAGTGTTTCTGTTAATTTGAATAGTTACCCAAACCTAGAAGCTGACAGAAATTACACTGAATGGACAAACCATAGTGCTAATATTTGTTATTTGGTGTATGTTACAGTTTGGTCCAGTTAGCCTACATTCTAGCATTAATAAGCCCAAGATGGCATAACTAACTCCTGGAAGTTCAAAATGAACATGAGGAGGTTCAACTATCCATGAGAGGTTACCATTCTGTAGTATTCTTTCAAAAGTGTGTGCGTACGTGCCAGATGTGTAAAGGCACAGAAACCCGAGGCTGTCCACTTGGTACTGTGTTCAGGGTTGGTGCAGATCAGTCTAGGTAAGGCCAATATTAGTTTCTTTTTCATGATGCCTTTCCTCTGGGCTAGAGCAGCCTCTATGGGGCTATCTTCTTAGAGCCATGATACATACTCCCTTGGTCCCGAGAGGGTTTCCCCGAGAAGCAGGTCAGGCCCTGCCCTGTGGGCTGCGCTTCATGTCAGTAGATCTGGGGACCCATCTGACTCTCACACACTGGCTTTGTGATGCTGAGGGAACGCCAGACTCTCCCAGGTTCATGCTTTTATTCGTACAATGGGATGAATATAGTTAGTAGTTTTGAGGCTCTGGCAATGGAAGACGTCTTTCAAAATGAAAAACCAAGCACTTTTTCAGAAGCCCGAACAGTGAAACCAAATGTGAGGCCGTTACCAGCTAACTGCATGACTTTGTGCCTCCAGTTTGGTCTCTATAGTGAAGACTGAATGATGTCTATAGTTCTGCTCATTGCCAGCATATCGTGGCCCGAAGATCATCCAAGCAGATAATAAACAAACACAAACAAAAACAGGATTTGGTAAGGAAGGAGCGGGAACCACAGAAAACAGGATGGACTGTGGACTCAAATCTAGACACCACCACTCTAATGGCAGGAAGTGAAGAGAAACTAAGAGGGTGAAGGAGGAGAGTGAAAACGCTGGCTTAAAACTCAGCATTCAAAAAATAAGATCATGGCATCTGGTCTCATCACTTCATGGGAAACAGAAGGGGAAACAGTGGAAACAGTAAAAGACTTTATTTTCCTGGGCTCCAAAATCAGTGTAGACAGTGACACAGCCAAGAAATTCCAAGACACTTGGCTCCTTGAAAGAAAAGCTATGATAAACCTAGACAGCATATTCAAAAGCAGAGATATCACTTTGCCTACAAAGGTCCATCTAGTCAAAAGTATGGGTTTTCCAGCAGTTATGTAGGAGTTGGACCACAAAGAAGGCTGAGCGCCAAAGAATTGATGCTTTTGCACTCTGGTGCTGGAGAAAACACTTGAGAGTCCTTTGGACTGCAAAGAGATCAAACTAGTCAGTCTTAAAGGAAATCAACCCTGAATATTCATCAGAAGGACTGATGCTGAGGTTGAAGCTCCAGTACTTTGGACATTTGATGCAAAACTCAATGGAAAACAGCCCCTGATGCTGGGAAAGATAGAGGAGAGGAGGAGAAGGGGGCAATGGAGGATGAGATGGTTGGATGGCATCACTGACTCAATGGACATGAGTTTGAGCAAAGTCCAGAAGATAGTGAAGGACAGGGAAGCCTGGAGTGCTGCAGTTCATGGGTCAGACTCACAAAGAGTATGACATGACTGAGTGACTGAATAACAACAGAGGCTGGGCAGGGCAAATGGAAATTATTCCAAGGGAAGAAGAAGGGAACGGAAAGTTGAAGAGTTATGGGAGAGAAGTTGGTCATTATTGCTGCAGGGATCCCAGGGCTGGAGGATGAGGAGGATAATGATGTGGATGATAATCATCACGATGGTTGATGAAGATGATGATAATGATGATTCAAGGGTCTGTTGGGGGATCTCCTCTGGATTTCTCAGGGTTCCTACAGAGTCTCAATCTCCTAAGCAGTGGAGGGTTTAATGCTGCAGAGACAGGGAGAGGCTAAATTCAGTATCTCCAGGAACATGCTTCACACACCACAAAGATCCTCTCTGCAGCCATTTACTTCTGTAACAACAGAGCCATTGCTGCTTGTTTCTACCCAACATGACAAAACACTCCTTAGTTCCATAAGACCCCCCACGGCTACATCCAGGGTGGACACCTGATATAACTCTGAGCGAGACAAAAAAACCCAGAGATCTCCACAGGGATTGGGCATGCATTCCAGGTGTTCAGAAGGGATGACAATTTGGGTCGTAAACCTGGAAATCTTCAGTCTTCCTCCTGCAGTGTGGAAACTCCTAGAAGCTGATGAGAACAGCTACCTTTTCCCATTAGGAGCAGAGGAAATGCATGTTCTGGGCCATTTCCTACAGAACAGGTCTGCTGGTTATGCAGGATTGTGTTCATGCAGCTCCCACGGGGTTGCTTGGGTAGTTCCAGACTCTCAATGTGAAGGGACTGACTTTACAATGTTAGTCTGGCTGTTGCTATAATTCCTAAAAAGTTGGCAGAGTGATCTCCATCTTAGAGATGAGGAAAGAATGGCTTCTAGTAAAGAACTGTTCTAATGCTTGCTGGCAGAGAAGAAGTCCATGCTCAGTTCTCATTTGAGAAAGAGTCCCTGAAAACTCTTAGAAACCTGATGTTTCAACCCTTAAGGATAGGCTGACACATAATAAAAGCAAAAGAAAAAAGAAAAGAAAACAAAGATACAAGTATGCAGACTTCCTGATCTTGGGGAGCTGAGAAACCAGCCTGTGGCAGCTGTTTTACTTCCAGTCTCTTAGTGACGTCATTATCATTATCACTTCATAAGGCCCTGGCACTCTAAGGTCTTCCTAAAGTCTACTTTCTACTTGTACGCATGGACTGAAGAATTCTGGAGAAATGACACAAGGGAGACACAGAAGCTGGGTCAAAATCCTGAACCTTTGTAAGGAAAACCATTTTAAGGTTGATGCTTTGAATAGACAAAGCATTTATTCAATAGTATTTCTAACAGATTTTTACTGTTGTATAGTATTAATTAAGGATGGATAAAATTTTAAAAACTCATCTGAGAACACAGACATACTTTTGTGCTGGCTATTAATACTAGTATCTTTTTTTAATTTATAGATTATCCCCCATCATGTAACCTAAAACATAAGCTTTGTATTGTGAAGAGTGCAGGCACAAAGTTTGGGTAGAAATTACACGGAAACATAAAAATAACATTTTTAAAGAAGCCATTATTTTTCACTTGGAACTGTAAATTTGAAATCTTAGACTGAAAGCACCATTTTATTGAAGTTTCATAGAGAAGGAAAATGCCTGTGTCATGTGGTGCTTGATGATTATAAAGTTATTCAGAGTAAAGTGTGTTATGTGTTTACATTACATAACCACAATTTGTCAGAAAAGCATTTTCAATGAACAATACAATTATACTGTGGATGCAGGAATTTATATTTTTTTCTACCTAAAAAGGTCTTTATTATTCAGGAAAAAAATGTCATTTCATAATGGACCACCTGGAAATAATGAAAATTTTGTAGGCTTATTTCATACATTTAGTACATTTTTAGTTTTATTAAAGACTGTCAAAACAACAGGTTGATTACGCCCAAAAGCACTTTTAAAAGAGTATTTACTATAAGTAATAAATACTGTAATAGTTTATTTAGTATAGGGTATTTCAAATTTAAATTTGATATATGCACTCTTGATAATTTGAATTGATTCATATGGTTTATTATACATTATGCTTTATAAAGTCATATGGATAAAATCCAGAGTAAAATATTAACAGAAAAAAATTTTTTAAAAAAACTTTTTTCTTGCAAGGAATTCTCAGAAAAGCTTTCTTTCTGCTTCAAGATCACATAAAGAATACAAATGTGATCTTGGATACTGAGCTGGTCATCACTAGCAGAGTTAACTATTCACTTGGATCAGGACCAGTGTCAGACTCAGGAATACACAGTGTGACTCCAAACATTCTGTGGAATACATACCGAACCACCTTCCTGACAAGATACAAATCACTGGGAGATGGGAATGAATTGATTGGTTTCAGGGAATGAGTTGGTTTAGTTCTAATGCTCTATTCTGGTACAGTTTTAAGCTCATCATGCCTCTGATGACCTTGGCAACAATCTAATGGCTTTGTTGTTTCACACAGAAATTCCAGAACCGAATCAAGACTTTGTGATGTTTGCTAAGGTTAATTTTGTCAAACACTAACTATTGACATATGTGGGGAAACAGAAAATTAATTAAGTCTGCTGTTATAATAAATGATAGTATTTATGGAACTATCTCGTTACAGAGGATGTGTATTTAAAATGTCAATGCAAAGCAGAATGAATTAATACTGAACCAAAATCAACTTGTCTTCTCAGGCATGCTTAACATTTCAGTTCAGTTCAGTTCAGTTCAGTTCAGTCGCTCAGTCATGTCTGACTCTCTTAGGTACTTTAAAAAGAAGCTAAACTTATGATGGTAAAAAATGGAAATGGCCTTTGTGTATATCATTAATTTTTAATAATGGTCATTTTTGCTAGTACAATTTGTAATAAATGCTATTTCATTTTTAAAGTTTTTCAAAATTTTCTTAGAAATAAATGTTTTTAGCCAGTTTATCTTAACCATAACCATCCAGAAATAAAGCATAAAAAATTAGCAAGGTAATCTTGTAGTTTTAGACAAAATCTTTTCACCATCTGAAAAACTACAAAGTAGACTAGGGTGGCCTAGTCAACTAGTGGCCTAGTGTGGGCCTACAATTCTCATTCTGTTCAAATCACAGGGTATAAGTCTACACACCACTCACAGCTGTGACTATTGATAACTTCTGATTCATTATATATATGACTATTTTCCAAAATAATCTTAGATGACTTTTAGGTGCACTAAGAAAATGAAGTATTTTAATTACTTACAAATGTAATTTTTCAGCCATACAAACAGGATAAGAATCCTAAGCTGAATTCTTAAAATATGAAAAAGTAATCAAGTTTGTAAGGGCCCAAACCATGCTGTGGAACTGCAGATGATCATAGGCCATCACAGCCAGGGCGCCCCTGTGGCTGACAGTAAAGCATCTGCTGGCGATGCCGGAGACACAGGTTCCAGCCCTGGGTAGGGAAGCTCCTCTGGAGGAGGACATGGCCACCCGCCCCAGTGCGGCTGGCTGGCTAGGCAGCGCGGGGCTTTCTTTCGTGTGTGTGTCTGACAAATGCAAAGTTTAGATTTTGTTCTCTGCAATTCATACTGGTTACTATGGAGAAATTATATAAAGCGTGAATTTATAAAACATGGGATTAAAAATAATATTTTGAACCAAGAGAGTCTATACAGAGAGTCGGGTTTTGCTTGTCGGGTTTTGCTCTGAAAAACAGTTGGTAGCTATTGATTCTGTCTGTCAAAACGCAAGAAAATTGATTGTTAAAAACAGTTTTCTCTTCAGAAACCACAAGATTCTGAGTGACGACTCAACAGGAATCCTAATGGAGAGCTGTAATCCCACTGCTGTTTATTTCCATACAGTATGTCATATTGTAAAAGTGGTTTTGACTCATTATTTAAATATCACAATAACTTTATTACTTGGATAGAACTCTAAAGTGCTTTCCAGACTTTTTTTTTAATCAGTAGTACTATGGCCTGAATGTGGTTTCATACAGAAACTGACATCTGAGCTGACACACAGCAGGTGGGTCACTCCAGCACCTGGAGGGCCTGGTCCAGCATCATAACGGGACGAGTCAGCAGGTGGGTCCCCTTTCAGGCCCCAGCAGGATGCCACCGTCAGAAGCAGAACAGTGCCCAAGCAGACCCCACCCCTGGCTTGAATCCAGAGGGGCACTTGGGCTGTGATCTTTATTTTGGTTTTTCTAGCCAATTTCTTCTTGAGACCTTTTATTGATTCCTGCCAAAAATGATCACAGTGTTCACAGGAGGAAATTTAATAAGAGAANGGTCCCCTTTCAGGCCCCAGCAGGATGCCACCGTCAGAAGCAGAACAGTGCCCAAGCAGACCCCACCCCTGGCTTGAATCCAGAGGGGCACTTGGGCTGTGATCTTTATTTTGGTTTTTCTAGCCAATTTCTTCTTGAGACCTTTTATTGATTCCTGCCAAAAACGATCACAGTGTTCACAGGAGGAAATTTAATAAGAGAACTGTGGGAATAGAAGCCCATAACACATGTGGGTGTTTCTGAACATGCTGATGCCAGACCACAAAGTGGTGAAATTTGGTATCTTCTAACCACATGACAAATCAGACCAAAGCTGCGCTTATAAAGATATATTTATGTGATGGTGGTGTTCCAGAAAATGAGAGAGAATCCAGACTGCAGGCCAGGTCTACAACACAGGTACATCTTTACTTATCCTGTGGAGGAAGGAGCTGGAGAAGTGGTACCCAGGTGCAAATCAGGCTACTGGTGCCACAAGCTGCCTCCTAACCATGGCTGCACGTGATGCCTACCACTTCCAGGTCTCAGTTTTAGAGCAGGCACGGGCAGTCCTCGAGGTAACTTAATTCAATTCACTAATATTTAAACCAACATACCTGCTACCTCCCCACCCAGATGCCAGGGCTGCTGTTTCTTTCCAGCATTTCCTGAGTACGCAACTCCACGACCGCACCTTTTCCTAAGGAAAGGATCGGTGCCGGTGGTGATAAGGGAGAAAATGAAGGGCCATCTTTCCTCGGGACTTAGTTACCTTCCTTGTGTTTGAAAGAAGATCACCACCAGGTGTCATATAACTGAAAAATTATGGACCAAATTGAATTTTCAGAAACATGAGTTTTAAGTTTTACAAAATCCATCAGTGAAAATTCTCATATTGATTTCTCCTTTTCCCCTGTTTTCACAGCAGCTTGAAGAGCACATGGAGAGTGACAGAGGAAACATTTATTTTTTATTACTTTCAACATAAAAATAATGTGTATTTTTCTAAAACAAGGAACAGTATCTCATCCCGGGAATCATAGTTTACTGGGGACTCAAGGAAAACATTATTCTTTAGAAACAGAATGTATTCAAGTTAGCCTCTCTGAAATGGTATTAGAAGCTATACTTCTCATACAATTGTGTATCTTCCTTGATATTAGCCCTGGGTTTAATAATTTCCTCACCTTAGCTCCATGTCATTACTAAGTTTACCTGGGGGCTTGTATTTCTGATTTTTGCTATTAGTTTTTGCTTATAGAACTTGCAGTGAGAAGAACACTTTTTCTTTCTTTAAAAGAGTCAGTTATACTCTTAATGTTTCTCCAGAAACATAGGAAGGAGGAAATAGCTAATCAATAAAATATTAATTATTTTTGGAAGCATGCTTCTCCAGATCTATAGTTATAGTAGTTATATAGTGATAATCATCAAAGTTTAATCTTGTCCTAAAATGGCTCCAAAAATAATTAAGAGAATATATTCATAGTAGGTCTCAAATCTCTTTTCTCTATTCATTTACTTCTATGAAACACTGGCCTTTTGAAAGAAATTATTGTTGGGGGTTAAAGAGCATACCATGTTGCTAGCATTTAACACAGTAAATATTTGGCTTAAATAAAAGTAATCGAACCTAGGGTGATCTCCAATCACTATAAAATAATGTTTCTGGTTCCTCTTAACTTCAGGAGTGTTACTGACTTTCCCAAGGACAAACTGTGGATGCAGGTGATACAGATTTGACCTATAAACATGGCCCCACATCTAGGAAAGATAAAGGCAAAAAAGTCTCAAATCAGAATGCTACTGAAACAACTTTCTAGTTCTGGGATAATATTTTATGAGCTTATATAATCAATTCTTTTTCCATAATTCTATTTTTCTTTTAACCAGGTCCCTATTTAGACTACATCTACTTCTGCTTCATTGACTACTTTAAAGCCTTTGGCTATGTGGATCACAACAAACTGTGGAATATTCTTAGAGAGGTGGGAATACCAGATCACTTTACCTCCCTCCTGAGAAACCTGTATGCAGGTCAAGAAGCAACAGTTAGAACTAGACATGGAACAATGGACTGATTCAAAATTGGAAAAGGAATGTATCAAGGCTGTATATTGTCACCCTGAGTATTTAACTTATATGCAGAATACATCATATGAAATGCTGGGCTGGATGAAGCACAAGCTGGCATCAAGATTGCAAGGAGAAATATCAATAATCTCAGATATGCAGATGATACCACCCTTATGGCAGAACATGCTGCTGAGTCGCTTCAGTCGTGTCCAACTCTGTGCGACCCCAGAGACGGCAGCCCACCAGGCTCCCCCGTCCCTGGGATTCTCCAGGCAAGAACACCGGAGTGGGGTGCCATTTCCTTCTCCAACACATGAAAGTGAAAAGTGAAAGTGAAGTCGCTCAGTCGTGTTTGACTCCTAGTGACCCCATGGACTGCAGCCCACCAGGCTCCTCCATCCATGGGATTTTTGAGGCAAGAGTACTGGAGTGGGTTGCCATTGAACATGAAGAGGAACAAAGAGCCTCTTGATGAAAGTGAAAGAAGAGAGTTAAAAATCTGGCTTAAAACTCAACATTCAGAAAATGAAGATCACAGCATCTGGTCCCATCACTTCATGGCAAATAGATGGGGAAACAACTGAAACAATGACAGATTTTATTTTCCTGGGCTCCAAAATCACTGCAGACAGTGACTGCAAACATGAAATTAAAAGATGCTTGCTCCCTGAAAGAAAAGCTATGGCAAACTTAGACAGCATATTCAAAAGCAGAGACATCACTTTGCCCACAAACGTCCATCTGGTCAAAGCTATAGTTTTCCCAGTGGTCATGTACAGATGTGAGAGTTGGACCATAAAGAAGGCTGTGCACTGAAGAATCGATGCTTTTGAACTATGGTGTTGGAGAAGACTCTTGAGAGTCCCTTGGACTGCAAGGAGATCCAACCAGTCAATCTAAAGGAAATCAACCTTGAATATTCCCTGGCAGGACTGATATTGAAGCTCCATATATTGGCCACCTGATTCAAAGAGCTGACTCACTGGAAAAGACTATGATGCTGGGGAAGATTGAAGGCAGGAGGAGAAGGGGACAACAGAGGATGAGATGGTTGGATGGTATCACGCTTCAACAGACATGAATTTGAGCACACTCCAGGAGATGGTGAAGGATAGGGAAAACTGACGTGATGCAGCCCATGGGGTCACAAAAATTGAACATGACTGAGCAATTGAACAACTGTTTCGACTTAGACAAAGGGAGCAATCCAATTTCTTAATTATCAGCAATTAAACTAGTTTCTTAAAAAAAAAATCCTGGAAAAGTTTCATATGTTTTTAAATTATAAAAATATGCTTCTAAATATTCCAGTTATCAAACATACATAGTTGACTACAGAAAATATTTTCAACTGAAAGATGACAAATGGAATCTAACATCTTCCTAGGCTAAGGAGGACCTTCTGAGACTTCTGACAGCAAATACTAGTGGCGACAATCAGAACCAGCTCACCCGAAAGCGGTGACAGCGAGAAGGCCCACTGTCACCAGGTGTCCTCAAAACCAAGCTGCAGTTTCTGGCCAGTGCAGAGATGTGCAGCTGAGAGAGGGAGAAGAAGACCGTCGCCCTCAGGTTACACGAGTCTGGGTGTGGAAATCTAAGGAACAGAAACTAAGAGGATTTCACGTGGTGGCACGGTAGGACTCCCATGCATAACACAACAGTATGTAATCACGTATGTTTAGGGTATAATGCTACAGCAAGCAGGCCGTGTACTGGACACATGAAATCTGGGAGGGGACCTCCGACCACTTCTTGTGTTTTCTGTGAAACACGCAAATGTCCATCCAGACTGGGGTTCAGGTAGACCACAAAGGACCCTGAGTTGATGATGCTGCCAAATTCACCCCCACTTTAGTTACAATACCCATGTTTCCATACTTTCCTTTTAGGTTTCACAACCGAATCTCGAAACCAAAACCAATTCACAAACAGAATCTCTACTTGTATCATAAGGCTACTGCATTCATATACTATGACCCTGCATTTCCCTCCTGGAGTACCTGTGTGACTATACATGTGCATATATGGTATGCATTTGTGGGCACCAGGTTACATGTGCAAGGATGTCTTTACCTGAATTGTTTCTGAACATACTGGAAGGAATCAAAATGCCTGTCAACAGAAGAGTGGATACATTAACTGTGACGCTGTCCCACAGCAGTGAGCTGAAGGGACCTTAACTATGTGTAACTAAGGAAGCAGCTGGACGTGGGTCACACCTCCTATCCCCTCCATCCACACGTGCTCTCTTGGTAATGCCCTCGAACCCACAGTTTTGCACATGATCTGCTGATCACAGCCAAAAGCGTATTTCTAGTGCGTACTTTTCAATTTCACATGGTCATGAGCCATTTTCTTAGAAAGAAAATGTAAGATTACAATTAAACTTGGCAGATTACATTGAAGCGACACAGTCACAGACAACCTATATTCAAATCTATTGTAGAAAATGTCTGTTTTCAAGTAGCTAAAACACCAGTAAACCACTTTCAGCTCTCATTTACTTCTCATTGGACAATTCTTTTGTGTGTTTCTATGATTAAACTTTTATGTTATCTACTCCTTTATGCTGCAAAAAAATTAAATAATGACAATGATATGGGTGATAATTTTTAGTCAAAATAGCATTCTTAAAAAAAGAGTGGATGTAAAATAACCTTTGATACAGTGTTTTGCAAACATACAATTTTTCAGCAGATGGGACGGAAGTTACAAATACGAAGAGAACGTGAAGGAAACCAGTTGGAAAGGAACATAGACTTAAATCCTATGTAAATAAAGCATGGAATTTCACTGTGATGTAGAGAAAGGGAAAATGGCATCCCTACTGCTTTTGAAATACACACTGTAAACTAAGGAGATTAATACCAGTGGAACTGGAGGCTATGAAACACAGCAACATATACACCCTGTGGAAATGGACAGCACGTCCTGCCACCTACCTTATCTCACAGGTGATGCAGCACTGCTGCGAAGAACCATCAGCACACAGATGACTCCATGTGCCTGAGAGCATGGGCTGGGCCTCGTGACACCCTTTGGAAAGGTTTTCTAGGGCCATGCTGAGTTTCTTCTCTTGTCTTTATTTAGAAACATTACAACATTTGCTGGGGATTTTCTTCCCTGTTATCTCAACATATCAAAAACTAGCGTTTTCTATTCTTTTCAATTTATGTTTCTTAAAACTTCTCTATAGTGTCCTATAACCAGAAAGGTTATCAAGAAAAGCAACTGATATTTCAGAAGTATTTTCGTTGTTAAGGTCAGTTAACCACTTCGAGCCTGATAATCCCTATCACCTCATCAGTAAGAGGAGTTAATAATACAAAACTGGAGCATCATATTGGTGATGAATGTGACAATGTGCAAAAACATTTTGTAGGTTCTCAAATATTAGGCTTCCCTGGCAGCTCAGATGGTAAAGAACTTTCACTAAAAAGTGAAAGTGTTGGTCACTCAGTCATGTCCGACTTTTTGTGGCCTCATGGACTATAGCCACCAGGCTCCTCTGTCCATGGAATTCCCCAAGCAAGAATACTGGCATGGGTTGCCATTCCCTTCTCCAAGAGATCTTGACCCAGAGATTGAATCCAAGTCTCCTGCATTGCAGGCAGGTTCTTTACTGTCTGAGCTGCCAGGGAAGCCTGATATTTGAGAAACTACAAAATATTTTTGCACATTGTATATTCATCACCAATATGATGCTCCAGTTTTGTATTATTAACTCCTTTTACTGATGAGGTAATAGGTATTGTCAGGCTCGAAGTGGTTAACTGACCTTAACAACTAAAATTACATTAAAAATCAAAGACGATATAGTCCAGGCCCATTTGCTTAAGGTCACTGAATACGTCCTCAAGTTTTGATTTGATAAAAGAACATCACTTCACCACCCTATTCATTTCAAATACACTTTACTGTGTAAACTCTTCTAACATGACTTCTGCCTCTTACTTGCAAATTGGCAGCTAATATGAGCATCTGACTCATCCTCTCCCACTACCTGCCCACCATCCCATAGTGGAGAGACATTTCACATAACAAATGGAAAAGGTAAATGCTGTTTCATTTGTTAATAGACTAGGGTGTCCTTCCAAGCTCTATTTAGAAGTGTATTCCCTTCAGAACGATTTTATTGTTGTTCACGTCCATACACAAGTGCAGTTAAGACAAGTCTTTCCATGAATCTGAAGAAATACAACTCGGGCAACTTACACTTTCCTCTAGAAGAGAATCCCCTGTCCATGTGGGATCTCCCACAAGCCACAGATCATCTGGAACAGGCACCTGAGGCAGCAGATTCAGGGAAAATGTACCTGGGAATTGATGAGCACTATCTCTCCTTCTGAAAATACTGCTCTGCACGATTCATCGACAACTCAGGGCCACTAAAGTTACTGAGCAGCAAGAGGAACTAAGTGTATTTCAGAGATGATGCATGGACCAGTGTCCACCCTGGCATTGGGGATGCTGCAAGAGCCTGTCTCCTCCAACTCAGCGTCTGCTTGCCGGTTCCCCCCGCTTGGAGGTGGCTGCTCCCATTGCCGAAACAGGGACACACTGAGATTTGCCAGGTGTGATCTCCCTTCACACGGGAAGAGCCTCACTTAAAACTCGCTAGCCTGCTCCATCACCAGCGCCCACGAGCCTCTTGTGACCTCTTTTCCAGCCCTGTCCTGGGCAGTTGTTAATTCTGTGTTGCTCTCCTCTGGGCACAGACACTAACATCAGGTTCCATCTTCCTAATGTCTCCAGATTCTTGATGCATCGTGGTTAACTCCATTCCAGCCTTGGCGTCATTTGAACAAAGGGCAAGTTCTCTTTCTGATCCCAGCCATCCAGCTCATCTGGCCACATGGCACCACACACTGTCCGTCTCAGCACACGCACAGCCTGTCCAAGCAGTCCTGTGCCCTGAGACCTCCTCGCTCCCCGCTCTCCTCCTCTATGCTCTGCCTTCTTTCTGTTGCCTTCTTCAAGGACTGATCCTGGACAACACTGTCTTCTTCATGAAGCCATGTGGCAGAGAGCCATGGTCCCAGCACACATTTGAGAAATGTGGAGCTGGTCTCTCAGTGCCAACAGCGGGGCTTGCAGCCCAGACTCGCACCAGCGGGCATGCACCCGGCCTCCGGGGTGGGCCTGACCCTCCAGCTGCAGTTCTGGAGGCAGGGTCCCTGGCGGGGTGGGGCTGGGGGGGGCAGCTCCTCTCCAGTTATCTCCCCTCCTGCCCTCCCCCTACCTCCACCTGCCATACTGCCCTCTGCACCTTCAGTGCTTTCACACCTGTCTCCATGGCCAATGCTGGCTCATCACAGAGGCCCCGGTGTCAAACAGGAAACGCACGCCCAGCTCCCTCACAGTCACGTGGTACTTGGGAATTTCCTTTATTTTTTCCATTAAAATCCATTCAGCTCTTTCCAGGACTTCTAAACCTCTTTCTTTCACAATTTCTATTCAAATTAGGAAGTATAAAATAAATCAGCTCAGAGAAAATAAATTTCAGCTTTTGCTGAGATGGTAGCTGTAGACCTTGAAGAAGCTCTAAGCAGGCACAGCTCCCAGATGGGTTGATATGAGGGCTTCACATCAACATAACCCCACTGCAGCAAACTAAATGGTTAGATTGAAGGTTTTATGTGAAAAGTCCCAAGTGGCATTCTCAATAGAGGCAACTATTATTTGAGAACACTGTTTTAATTCTTATTTTCAGTTTTTACTCACTTTTTAAAAACTAGTTCAAATTTTTAGGCACGTGGGTGCCTCACTGAGAGTTCCATGGGGGAAGATGTGTGCACGTCCTAGCCCACTCCTCCCAGGGCAGCTCCTGTTCAGTGTGAAGGCACCACAGGAGACAGGAGGGGCCGTGGCGCGCACACAGGGTAGGAGTGCTCAGGTTCTCTCTCACTGCCAGAAACCGCAGGACCAGCTCACCAGACCAGGCTCTGGCAGCACAAGTACATGATGATACTGAGACGTCTGCTGCTGTACCCGAGACAGGAGAGCACGTGTCTCCTCCATCCTGATAAGCAAGACATGCTGTATCAAGTGACCACCGCGGCCTGTCTATGTAATTATCACCAGTTATAATCAGAGAGGAGTTTTCCTTGATCCCAGGTGGCTTGTGTAAAATGCAAAAAAAAAAAAAAATTTTTTTTTTTCTTACAAAAAGGTTGCCATATTCACTATTAGGAGGTTTCCTCCCAGTGCTCCTGCTGCTAAGTCACTTCAGTCATGTCCGACTTTGTGCAACCCCATAGATGGTAGCCCACCAGGCTCACAAGTCCCTGGGATCTCCAGGCAAGAACACTGGAGTGGGTTGCTATTTCCTTCTCCAATGCATGAAAGTGAAAAGTGGAAGTGAAGTCGCTCAGTCGTGTCCTACCCTCAGTGACCCCATGGCTCCTCTGTCCATGGGATTTTCCAGGCAAGAGTATTAGAGTGGGGTGCCATTACCTTCTCCCAGTGCAGAAGCACTCAAATTGCTAAACTCTCAGATGTAAAGGAGGTATCAAGGCAGGCTTTCAGCATTAAGAGGAAGGAGATTTACAGGCACATAGATAACAAGGTATTCTGAAAACATGGGCACTTGGAATTCTATCCCATTTTGATCGCTGTGCAACCTGAAAGAATCATTCAGAATTTTAAATTATTTTTCTACATGAAATACATTCAAACTGATGTGGCCCATTTTACTGCCTCAGAGTCAATAATTTTTTTTTTTTCATTTCTACTGCTATTTCCCTAAGTTTCTTTTGTAACAAATAGAATCATCTAATGTAATCATGACAAAAGCTTGCATAACTGGATATCGAAACACATTGAAACCAATGCCATTTGGAGCCGAACAGTCAAAGTCCTACTAAGAATATTCACATTAGAAGCCACATACCCCAATATTTCACCGGGACATCTGCCCTCGGGATGCCACGCTCCACATTTCCTGAGTCAGAAGACTTCGCTCCTCTCCCCCCAGAGCTGTGAATCATGAAACTGCGCCTTTGACACTGGCTGGGAGAGCACAGCTCCCTTCTCTGTCCACTACCATGAAGTTTTATTCTACTTACGATTATTTGAACACCAGTAGATGCCTGGTGGGCTGCTGTCTATGGGGTCGCACAGAGTCGGGCACAGCTGAAGTGACTTAGCAGCAGCAGCAGCAGCAGCAGCAGATCAATGCCGGGAGCCAGCGTGAGGAATCCCACCCATGACAAGGTCATGCGGCAGAGGCCTGATGGGCAAGGCAAGTCAGACCTCAGGGTTTCCCCCTGGTATTTCCTGAGCATGTACCCCAAAAACCAGAATCTGCCTGCCTTTGTACTCTGTTTTTCCACTCTTCTGACACACTCTGGAAAAAAGTTAACTCAGGGTTTCAGTCCTCTGCATTGGAAAGGAATGTTTCAGCTCAAACCCCCTCTGAAAACTCTAGCTTGCCTAAAAGGTTCCCCCTGACCTCTTAGAGCTTGTGAATTGCTTGCAGCTCCCCAACCGCCAGAGGCACAAAGCTTAAAAACATCTTAAAGATACAGAGCTTTTTCTAAAGAGCTAAAAATCATATTGGTGATGGATTTCACTGTTGACTCAATGATTGCTGGCAGGCCTCCATATTCTTTATCTTTTAGGCACCTGGGAGGATATTAATCAATATAATCAGAATATGGAAAAAGGTATATAGTAGTTTTGATGTTAGCAACACTAGACTTTTGAGTTAATTATTTTTCTTTTGTTATAAATCACTGTACTCCTTTTACTTGTTATAAATTGCTGTATCTTTGCTATGTAAGAAAGTAACTTTATTTAGTGCTTTCTGAGAGTGGCACCAGACTTTGGGAAGATCAACACAAATAAGTCTTCTGGTTGACAAACCCTTATCAGAAAAAAGGCTGTAAAATGTTAATTGGCCCTTTTGGCTGGAAGATGATGTAAATTACCTAAGACAGGTATGCAGAGAGAAAAGCCTGGTCTTGATAAGAGTCTGGGCTGCTAATGCTGCATAATTTTGTATTACCCATTGATCTCTATGTACAATCAAAAAGGTATAAAAGGCCTTTCTAGACAATAGGGACTGGGCCAGTCATTGGAAGGACTGGTTTCCCCCGTGTCTCCTCTTTACTCTAATTTCAGGCTGAATTCCGATCTGGGGCGTGGAGGCTCGCCATGTCTACTTAATTGCCCCAGCTTCTAAGATCCGTAAGAGAGAGAGCCCAAGGCAGGGCACTCTCCAATATTCAAACGGGCACCAGTGGCCTATCATAGATGGTGCACGTTCCTTGTCTGGAATTTTATTGGTTTTCCACATAAACCAAGTTATTTAGCATCTTTTCTCCGCTTAATTTTCCTACTACACTATTTCTTCCTAATCTAATCTTATATTTCTAATTAAATAAATAAGTTTTTCCTCGCCTATCCATCTCCCTTTCAAATCACCCTGGATCCACTGGGGCTGGACCCCAGCAGATCAGGTACTGAGGTTAAAGTGAGATGAGGAAATCCCATGTTCTAGATGCTTCCTCACGTCTCATCTGTCCTGTTCAAGGAAATTATGCCCCATCCGGTGTCCACCATTTTCAAGGAAAATGGGATCACCACAACCCAGAATGGCAGCCCACTTCTGTTTCCACTTTGATTTCGTTCCATTTTCTGACCATTTTCTAGTTGTAGAGACCACAGCCTCTGGGCTGAGAGAGAGGCTAATAGAGTAATTTTACTTGCAGGGCCCTGACATCCACTTGAAAGAGATTGGTACATGGAACTAAGGTAGATCTGGTTTTCAGCCCATTTCCATGGGGTTTTTGGGGAAAGTTTTATTCTGTATTTATGTTCCTCAATGTTATAGCTAGAACCAGCTCCCATAGAAACTCCTCTTTCTCTCTTTTGCGCATTATAAAATGTGGCTGGGAGTGGAACATCCCTAGATGTGGGAGGAATGAATGACAGTGCTGTGTGCGTCTAGAGATGAGACCTCTAGTTTTGCTATGGGTTGGGGGTGGGCTGGATAAAGCCACATGAAATGGTGTCAAGAAAGACAAGTGGTTTTGACTAATTTTATTTGGAGAATCACTGAATCATGTGAGTCCTGGCAGAAGAAATCATACCTTGACAGATCTCCAGTTTCCCTTAACAAGCTTGGCCACACACAGTCATTCACCACAAAGAGAAAGAGGAATTTATGTTTGTTGAGCATAAGGCACTTAAAAATTTCACACTCAACATGGATCAGGGTATCTGTATTATACAAACAACTAGGCTAGAGAAAGTCCCAGTCTTTTCCAACACCTTGAAATCCCAACAGTTTCCACACCCTTCCAGCAAGCCTTCTGCACTGTGCCATGCACTCAGTTTCAGATTTTTGATGAGAAATAGCAATATAAATAAAATAAATGTGCCTTATTAATGAAAATATAACCTGCACTTAAAAATATAATCAGGTTTGAACATTAAAGCAGTTGTTTGGATTCTGTTTCATTTGCAAGCTGTTTGGTAAGAACTTGGATGAAAAATCCAGTAGGCAGAAAAATATTTAACACTAAATATTTTATATTTTTCATTTCAAAATTAAGATAAACATGTGGTGGTTAAAAGGCAAACAGTAGGAATGGTCATAAGATGAAAGGGCAGTATATTCTTTGGGGCCCCTTGTCTCCACACTGAGAGACAGCGTTCTCAACACCTGGACCAGTGAGTCACACAGAGCATCTCTAAAAATGGGCCAGTTGGAGCCTCCTGCTAACTGCCACCTAAAAACTGAATTAAGTACTTAAAACAATGATGTCTTAACTAGGAAATATAATATAAAAAACAAGTTTAAAATATACAAGCAGGATGTCAACAAATGTAACAGAATGAGGGATATTCTAAAAAAAAAAAAAGGCTGACTTGATGTCTTCAGCAAGTTTAGACATTAAGCACCAGTGCCTGTGTATGGGAGACACAGCCCCAAGCAAAATACATGATCCTTGTTGGGAGCCTGACTTAAACCAACCAATAATTTTAAATTGTCTTTGCCAGAGACAGAAACAGGAGGATGCATGCGTGCGTGCTCACTCACTCAGTCATGTCTGACTCTTTGTGACACCAGGGGCTGTAGCCCACCAGATTCTTCTGTCCATGGGATTCTCCAGGTAAGAATACTGAAGAGGACTGCCATGCCCTCCTCCAGGACATCTTCCTGACCCAGGGATTGAACCTGAGTCTCCCACATTGCAGACAGATTCTTTATTGCTGAGCCACTGGGGAAGCCCATTAATTGTTAATAAATGAAAGAATTATTTTTCATTATCACCTAGAGATCCTGTTAAATTTTCCTCTAATTTAGCTTTTTATTTTAATGTCCTTTCACATTAAAATTCTCAATAGCAAACTAGGTACAAGATGTAAATAAAAACAAACTCAGGAAATACCAGGCCTGGTATTTTTGTGGAATTTTATACTGATTCTAGTAAAAAAATCTGAAGACTAAAAAGCAATTTGCTATTAAAAATGGTTGTGGCTAAATGGAGACTTTTTCCTTCACTCAAATTCTGCATCCTATAAATTTTTATTCATGAAAATCAATTATAACAACATTTTGTAAGAAATAACAATGAAATTTCCCTTTGTTTCAGAGGTACAGAGCTCTTCATTACCTTAAAATATAAAACTGGTTAAAAAGAAAAAAACAGAAGGACTTTACATCTGAATGTGAAATTTTTAAGAATTTATTAAAATAAATTAACATTTTAAAATGATAATTTTACAGCTTAACCTAGTATAATGTGCACTTAAGCTTTACTCAATTCAATATGCATGACTCATTTTCATACTTATAGATGGAAAGTACTCCTGTTTAATTATAAGTGTTTTATTCTCCTAACAATTGGTACTTGCCTTATTGTGAAGGAGATTCATTTATTATGAAAGAAAATTCACATCAAATTTTAATAGGACTATAGGTTTTATATTATCTTAAGTCCAAATCTATTATTTAAAAATTTTTAAAAAGATTTTTCCTGTGTGGTATGTAGGAAAGTAACATAGGTCTATGGTTGGATTCCATTTTGCATAATGAAGACTCTGTGGGAATTATTTATCACAGGCAAAGTTTTTAAAAAATCAATGTATTTTGTTCAAAGTTCTTATTTATTTGTGAACTCAAATGAAATTCTTGCATCTTTAGTATGAACCTACGTCTTCTATTTAAATTCTGCAGGTTTATGTAGTCAACAGCTACTAAATAATTAGTGATTACTGATGATAAAGAACTAAGCCATCTTGGTTAATTGTCATATCAATCATTACCCCACTTTTATTAGATATTAAAAAAGTAACTGATTTCAAATTTTGGCATGAAAAAATGTATAGTTCAGTTCAAGAAAAGGAAAGGTATGTAACCATCTAGGCATTCATACATTAATTCTATATTTATTATTCACCTGTATTCCTATGATAAGATACACAGAAACAAACAAGCTTCCCTCTTTCCCTTATCTTCAGTCTTTACTTTTTCTAAATTCCAGAGATAAAATCAGTTCCTATAGTCTTAGAAAAGTTGCAAATTCTTATTCCTGTATTTTTGTTCTCACTGCTTTGGGTTTTCTGTGTTTTTCAGTTAACGTTTTGTGAAGGTCTGTCTCTTATCCATCAAAGCTGGTATCTATGCCACTATTTTGAAGACTCACCCACTCCACCTTTAAAAATGGGTGTGTTTTGTCTCAAAATATTTAGAGGAATTTGGTCTGAAACATCCTGCTCACCATTGTATAGCTTGGTGTTGGAAACACTTATGCATGAGTTTCTTACCTTCTTGATAATAAATGACTAACAAGAGACTGTCTTATGTATGCATTTGATGTCAAGTACATAGTTGCTTTTAAAAAAAGAGAAAATAGTGAAGAAACATGCTTCTCCATTATAAGTGGAGCCAACAGTATGATTCTCACATACTAAGAGACACTGAGGTATTTTCCAAATTATCAAATAATGATTCATGTGATTCTTCATAGTTTTAACAAAATGAATGTTGTGGCATTATGCTTAAAAACCCATTAGTTTATAGAACTAATACTAAAAGTTAATTAAATTCCAATTATATTGATATGTCTTGTTAACATAGAAAATTTTTACTAAATGTGGTTAGAGCATTGCTTTTCATGAAAACTGTATTTTAAAAATCAAGCAATCTGTGTGGCAGGTGACTCTCGGGTAGCCAGTTTACCTTACAAATGCACTCTGCTGTGTGGAAGCTAATGAGCAAATACAGTGAGCAATGCTGAAACGCCGGCCTGTCCAGACACCTGGATTCCCTGGGAGAAGTCTGCACTAGTGTCCACTCCGAATCTGAGAAAACAGAGTAAGCGCTGCCTCCACCAGTCAGCTGGATTTCTGTCTCTACAGTAACGTGACGCACGCTTACTGTCTCAGTTGATGTGAAGCGACAGGCAATTAGCTCCCATCATTTATTCTGGGGATGGCACGCTGTGATTCTAGAAGCAGTGGATGATGACTGAGGGGTTAGCTTGTGCTCAACCAGGAACAGAGCCTTTTCATACTGTTCAGGGGGTTCTCGAGGGAAGAACTCCAGGAGATGATGAAGTACAAGGAAGCCTGGCGGGCTGCGGTTCATGAGGTCACAAAGAGTTGGACGCAACTGAGCGACTGAACAGCAAAGCCCAGCGCATCTCGCGGGCCCGGGCTCCACAGACAGCAGCTGGCCCCGGCGCGGCTCCCAGGCGGCTCGTGGCCCCGGGCTCCACGGACAGCAGCTGGCCCCGGCGCGGCTCCCAGGCGGCTCGCGGCCCCGGGCTCCACGGACAGCAGCTGGCCCCGGCGCGGCTCCCAGGCGGCTCGCGGCCCCGGGCTCCACGGACAGCAGCTGGCCCCGGCGCGGCTCCCCACGCGCAGGCGGCTCGCGGGCCGGGGCTCCACGGCGCGGGCGCGGCGGCCACAGCAGGCGCAGAGAGCGCGGCGTGTCTTGGTCTGGTTTTCAAGAGCAGTAAGTCCTAGAAAGAAACCGGCCTTTCTAAAGGGGACACATCTCTCTTTTTGTTGAAAAATATAAAATATAAATTATAGCTTCTATAGCTACTCTGAGAATATTGATTAGGAAGCTCTTTTTCAAAAAATTACCTTTCACTATAAAACGGCAACAGTGACATCCAGTGTTTGGCAGAACTCACAGCAGGTTGTCCCCAAGGACAATGGCAGACTCCAGCAGTTTAGCTTCTATGAAGGCGCCTGCACTCCCTTTTCTACAGGAAACGGGCGCGTGGGGACACGCTAACTGCACCCGTGGCTCCCGGCCGGGCTGACGGGCACACCGCCCGCAGGCAGGCGTGCAGCTGCTGCTGGTCGGGTGGTGGTCTACCTGTCGTCCACTGATGATGGCGTCTGCTGAATCCAGGGCGCGGTCGTTTTCCCTGTTTCCCTTATTTCTGCATCCTATGTTTCATGACTGAGAACAAAGGAATCGCGGCAGAGAGGGCAGTCTTGTGGGCTCCCGTGGGGCTGACTGGCTGCGGTCCATTTCATTCCCTCCAGTTCTTCTTGGCTCCTCAGTGTCAAGATGGGTCACCCAGCACTTAGAGAACTCCTCTGCATGGAGAGGGAACATTAATTCTTATTCTATGTGGATGATTCCAGATCTCAGTGCTCCTTGCTGCACCTGCTGAAGCTCTGTCACTCCCATCCCTGACTCTGGGAGCAGAGGGGTGTCTCTCCATAGGGCCACCTCCTGCCTCGACACAGAACTACCATCACAGATGCACGCCAGCCCAGCTTTGCTTGGTAGAGAGCTCCCAGCTGGTGCATTCTCATCAGGACACACCCCAGGGTTTTAGATTGGTGTGTTAGGTTTTGTAATATCTAATTCCAAGTCATTTCTCCAGTTTTCAAATTTTGCATATGCACATGACTCTCTCCTGTTTCCACCGTTTCTCCTAAAGGCCAACAATACACACGGATGCTCTGAATAAATTATGCTCCAGCAAATCACTGGCCTCCTATCCACCCCATTGCCTTCTGGTGGGGTCTCTTCACACTGTTTCCCTATTTCCTTCAATTCTCCGTGCTTTAGTTTCACTTTTGTAAATTGGTGTAATTAATTCATTACCAGACATTTTCCATGAAATTGATATAAAGGAAAAGCCAGAAAATATCCAAATGAATTAACCATATTGCTGTTATTCAGTCACTAATTTCTGACTCTTTGCAACTCTATGGACCGCGACATGCTAAGCTTCCCTGTCCTTCACTATCTCCCAGAATATGACCAAATACATATCCATTGAATCAGTGATGCCATCAAACCATCTCATCCTCTGTTGCCCCCTTCTCCTCCTCCCCTCTATCTTTCCTAGCATCAGAGTCTTTTCCAATGAGTCAGCTCTTCACATCAGGTGGCCAAAGTACTGGAGCTCCAGCAACAATCCTTTCAGTGAAAATTCAGGACTGATTTCCTTTAGGATTGGTTGAATTAGTCACACAAGGGTCAAGTTAAATGGATATTTAATAACACATGATTTGTTTTACCAAAGGTGCCACAATTGGGGGGTTGTGTAAAAAAGTCAGTTGGATAGCTGAAAGTGTTTTTTTTTTTTTTTCATGTATTTTAAAAACAGTCCTTTAACTTTTTAACTTAGAAACAATTACAGATTCACAGGGAGTTTGCAGACAGTGGAGTGTGGTGCTCTGCACACTCCAGCTGATGTCCCTCCAGCAGTACATAAGTTATCCACACTAGGGAGGCAACTGGGCACAACACGTGTGCAGTTTCATGATTTCATCACATGTGTGAGCCACCAATGCACTCAATGTACAGAACTATTCCATGCTCACATGATTCCTCTCCTGCTGTCCCTTCAGGCCTTCTTCCTCAGCACCTCCAGATCCTAGAAACCACTCAGTTTTCTCCATCTCCATAATTTTGTTACTTCAAGAATGTGATTTGAATGACATCGCTGAGCGTGTGGCCTTTCACTTTACACTAAGCTTAATGCCCTGAGATCCACCCAAATAGCACCTTGTAGCAGTTTGTTTATCGCTAAGTGGCATCCCATGGTGTGAACCTAAGACCGTCTTATTAACCATTCACCTTTTTTTTGACATTTTGGCTGTTAAAGCTGCCTTGAGATTTTCCTGTGGACAATGGTTTTCATTTCTCTGGGACACACACCAGAGACGGCAATGGCCTGGTCCCATGTGAAAGTGAAAGTCACTGAGTCATGCCCGATTCTTTGCGACCCCGTGGACTATACAGGCCATGGAATTCTCCAGGCCAGAATACTGAAGTGGGTAGCCTTTCCCTTCTCCAGGGCATCTTCCCAACCCAGGGATCGAGCCCAGGTCTCCAGTACTGCAGGCGGATTCTTTACCAGCTGAGCCGCCAGGGAAGCCAGGCCCCATGGGAAGTGCATGTTTATTATTTCTAAGAAACTGGACACGGGTCTTCCATGGTGGCCCTACCATTTCACATCCATGCCTGCGAAGCGGGCAGAGCTCATTTCCTGGCCTCCTCACCACACGTGCTCTTGTGCTGGCTTTGCCCTTCACGTCCCAGCAGGTGACAGTGACAGCCATCCTTGCCCTGGTCTGTGTGTTTCCGTAACAGCTGTTCACAGTGAGCGTCATCTCAGGTGCGCATCTGCCGTGCGTCATCCTCTTCAGTACAACACGCTTGCTGCCACTTTTCTGTTTAGATTTTGCTTTTTCCCACTGAGCTTTTGAGGCATGTTTATACATTCAAGATGGGAGTCCTCTGTCTTGTATGTGGTTTGCAAATATTTCCTCTCAGTCTCTGCCTTGTCTTTATTCCCATCCTATTCAAAGTGTCTTTTGCAGAGCATTTTTCATTTTCTTTAAATTTTGATTTCATTATCTCATGGGTTTGTTTTCTCTTGTCTTATTTTCTGTTTTCTTATTCTTGCCTGCCTCTGAGTTTCTTGAATACATTTCTAGATTTCCATTTTCATTTGTCTGTGATGTATTTGACTCTATGTCCCTGTATAGCTTTTCAGTAGTCGCTCCAAGTGTTACATTATACACACAAAGCCTATCACCGTCTATCAGGTCACTTTCCACCAGTGTGAATAAAATATATAGACATTATTTCTCTTTATTCCCCTTTACCTTTCCTCATTTAAATTTTTTTAAATTTAAATTTATTTATTTTAATTGGAGCCTAATTACTTTCCTAGATAGCATTTTGAAAAGCAGAGACATTACTTTGCCAACAAAGGTCCGTCTAGTCAAGGCTATGGTTTTTCCAGTGGTCATGTATGAATGTGAGAGTTGGACTGTGAAGAAAGCTGAGAGCCAAAGAACTGATGCTTTTGAACTGTGGTGTTGGAGAAGACTCTTGAGAGTCCCTTGGACTGCAAGGAGATCCAACCAGTCCATTATAAAGATCAGTCCTGGGATTTCTTTGGAAGGAATGATGCTGAAGCTGAAACTCCAGTACTTTGGCCACCTCGTGTGAAGAGCTGACTCATTGGAAAAGACTCTGATGCTGGGAGGGATTGGGGGCAAGAAGAGAAGGTGATGACAGAGGATGAAATGGCTGGATGGCATCACTGACTCGATGGACGTGAGTCTGAGTGAACTCCCGGAGTTGGTGATGGACAGGGAGGCCTGGCGATTCATGGGGTCTCAAAGAGTTGGAAGCGACTGAGTGACTGAACTGAACTGAATTACTTTCCAATATTGTATTGGTTTTGCCATACATCAACATGAATCTGCCACAGGTGTACACGTGCTCCCCATCCTGAACCCCCCTCCCTCCTCCCTCCCGTACCATCCCACTGGGTCATCCCAGTGCACCAGCCCCGAGCATCCTGTATCATGCATAGAACCTGGACTGGCGATTTGTTTTTTATATGATATTATACGTTTCAATGCCATTCTCTCAAGTCATTCCACCCTCTCCCTCTCCCACAGAGTCCAAAAGACTGTTCTATACATCTGTGTCTCTTTTGCTGTCTCGCATACAGGGTTATCATTACCATCTTTCTAAATTCCATACATATGTGTTAGTATACTGTACTGGTGTTTCTCTTTCTGGCTTACTTTACTCTGTATACTAGGCTCAAGTTTCATCCACCTCATTAGAACTGATTCAAATGTATTCTTTTTAGTGGCTGAGTAATAGTCCCTTGTGTATATTACCACAGCTTCCTTATCCACTCATCTGCTGATGGCCATCTAGGTTGTTTCCATGTCCTGGCTATTATCTTTCCTCTATATACATTAAGAATCACATAGTCAGTACTATTATTTTTGTTTCAAATATTAAAAATAATCTAGGAAGCTCTACATGTGAATGGAAGACTCTTATACTTACTTTCTGTTTATTCTCTCAGTTGTTTTCTCTTCTTTTAGGGTAAGTCTGCTGTCAAAAAATGCTGAGTCCTCCTCCATCTGAGAATGTCTTCGTTGCTCTTCATTTCTGAAGAATATTTTCACAGGACAGACTTCTGAATAAGAATCTTTTTTTTTTTTTTAAGTATAAGAAAAATGTTATGCTGCTTCCTATGGCCTCCATGGTCCTGACAGAAAATCTGCAGTCAAACCCACAGTTTTCCCTGCTGGGTAAGATGCCATTTCTCTTTTACTGTTTTTAAGATCTCTCCTCAGTCTTTATTTTCCGTAAGTTTGACCATGATGCGTATTGCTAAGGGTATATTAAGTTTTATTGGTTTGGGTTCACTCAGCTTCTTGAATCTGTAGATTTGTTTCTTTTACAAAATTTCAAACATGTTAATCCACTGTTTCTTCAAATCTTTCTTCTTCCCCATGCTCCTCCCTCTCCTGGAATACCAAAGACATGAATGGTACACACTCTCTGTGATTGCCCACACGTGCTTGAGCCTCTGTTCAATTTATCTTCTATTTTCAATCTATTTTCTGTCTGGCTTGGATTGGGAGGAACACAGCTGACAACTGCCTTTGTTCTTGGCAGAGTTGTTCAGAAGAGTCATGTCTCTACCTCAGACATACAAAGAGAAACAAGGCAGATATAACCCCCTGAGCCTGGGCCCACCTGCCGTACTAACCATGGGAGGCTGCTCACTGCAAGACTCTGCTCTCCACCCGCCCACTCCTACCGCCACCCCGCTCTGAGGGCACAGCTTCGGCTGGAGGGTAACAGTCAGGAGACCTCAGAGAGCAAACAAGTCAACCGAGAGATAAAAGGTACCAACAGAAGGCAGGAGTAAAAAAGCAAAGAAATGGAGAAGGGATGGGATAAATAGAAAACATGTGAAGATGAACTTTCAACCTTATCATAGATGCAATCAGCAGAGAAGAAAGAAAGGTCCTGTTGAAAGGCAATGTTGTCAGACTGGATGAAAGAGCCAAACACACGTATAAGCTGTTTATGAGAAACACACTTTGAAGAGATACAGGTGTATGGTGTGGCATTAGACTTAACAATACTGGCAGTGCATATAATAACTATTAATAAAAGTTACATTTATATTTATCAGAATGTCAATTATATTGGTGTGTCTTGCTAACACGGACTACTGGCACTAAATCTGGTTAGAAATTCACTTTTCATGAAGACATTTTAAGAGACCTCCCTGGTGGCTCAGATGATAAAGCAGCTGCCTACAATGTGGGAGACTGGGGTTCAATTCCTGGGTTGGGAAGATCTCCTGGAGAAGGAAATGGCAACCTGCTCCAGTACTCTTGCCTGGAGAATCCCATGAATGGACGAGACTGGTGGTCTACAGTCCCTGGAGTCACAGAGAGTCAGACATTTTCAGAATCAAATAGTCTATCGTCTCAGGTGATTATCAGGTCATCAGAGGGTTAAAAGTCCTAAATACATATGCACCCAAAATAGTGCTTCAAATAAATACAAATTTATAAAACTAAAAAGACAAAAGGATAAAGTCACAAAAATAGTTGGAGAGTTAAAAAAAAACTTCTGTTCCAGTAACTGATAGAAGGGGTAAATAAAAAATGGCAATACTTTCAACCAACTTGGTCTTTTTGAACTTTATAGAACACTACAAACAACTGTACAATGAATTTTTATTTCAAAGGTTCATGGAATATTAACTTTATAGTGAGTCATTTAACAACTCAATGAATTTTGAAATGCAGAATTTGCAAAGAATAATCTCTTATCATGGTGAATTACTTTAGAAATAAATTACAATGTTTTATTAAGAAATGAAGCAATAAACTTTAGAATAACCTACCAACCAAAGAAGAACTCATAAGGATATATAAAATATTTTGATCCCAATAATAAACACAACCTATGAAAATGCTGGGATGCAGGTAAAGTAGGTTTAGAAGAACAAAAGAAAAAAAAATAAACCACAGAGCTTTAAATACCTCCTTAAGAAGAGGGATGTAAAATGAACAAACTAAGCTTCCAACTGAAGAACCTAAAAAAATAAGCAAATTAAGTCCAAAAGACAGGAGGAGAAGGGGATGACAGGATGATATGGTGGGATGGCATCACCAAATCAACAGACATGAGTTTGAGCAAGTTTCAGGAGTTGATGCTGGACAGGGAAGCCTGGCAAGCTGCAGTCCATGGGGTCGCAAGCAGTTGGGCACAGTTCAGTTCAGTTGCGACTGAACTGAAGTTCAAAAACACGGGAGGAAAAAAGTAACATAAAATTAGAAATCAATACAATGGGAAAAAGAAATTTTAAAAAATAGTTTAGAATCCATTAAGTATTGAAAATATGTAAACTTGCTTAAGTCCCAGGAAGCCTGATCAAGACAAGTAGAAAATACAAATTATAAACATCAGAAAATAAAAAAGCAGATTTCCAGAAATCACATGGCTTTAAACAACAACAGGATGACACCATAAAAATTATGACAAAAAGATCAGGAAAATTTAGATGAAATGGGTAATGTCCTCAAAAACAATAATTTATCAAAAGTGATTCAAGAAGGAACAGAAAAATATGAATATCTCTACCTATTAAAGAAACTGAAATCATAGTCAGAAAACCTGTTCACAACAGTCTAAATTCAAATGGCTTCTTTGGTAGGTTCTATCAAAAATAGACATATTAGAAATAATACACAAATGTTGTCAAATGCTTCAGAAAAAAACACTCCCCAACTAGTTGTATGAGACTAGGATAATCCTGATATCAAAACTGGCGTGGGTATTACGAGAAACAATTCACAAATACATGAGCAATAATTCATATAAAACTGCTAGCACATTGAATGCAGTTTTGTGTAAAAAGGTAACACATCACCCGCAGGTGAGTTTTGACCAAGAAACAAAGTTTGTACTGAAAATTATCAACAAAATTCACACGACAAGATCTGGTCATTAAGTTGTATGCCTTTTACTGTGCTTTTAAAACTCACTATCTTATTGTTAAGTCTTACACATAGTCAGAACAGCCTTTACAGGAAAAAACTCTGAAGTGCTAATAATTAGTTGGAGAAACACTCCTCAAAGGAGAATTTGCGTACAAATGGGATTAAACTGTTCCCCAAACTCATTATGGAATGTGGATGTATCTTGTAACTTTTTTACCTAATTACTGGAGTTTCCAGGACCCCTCTCCCCTTTGGATGGTCCCCAGGCCCCAAATCAGACCTTCCCATCAGCGTCCTGCCAAGAACGGATCTCATCAACCTGCAGGTGCGATTCCTCAATTGGCCACCAGGTGGCACTGCCTAAATGGGCAACCTTGTTCATGGTTTTGTCGGATTTCTTGAATCCAGATTCTTAACTGGAGCTATGAACTGAATCTTCAAGACAGGTGATCCCACTCCCGTAATGGTAAGCTTTGCCGAGCAACCACCCCATCTAGGATCCAAAATGTAAAGATCCTCTAGGATGAGCTCTTTAATTTACAAGCCAGCGCGGAGGGGACCTAGTCCAGCCTTATCCTTTCTTTCCTCTGATGGTTACTCTAGTTCATATGACAGCCCGAGGCTGACTGTCCCCACTGGGACAGTCATCGACACCCAAGGCGGGGCAGCTCTTCTCAAAACCGTCACAATGAGACCCCGTTGACTAAGGTCAGGATCAAGCTGCGCTGCCCCAGGACGTGCACCAGGGATGTGCGTGCTTGGAAGAGGCACCCCCCGCCCACCAGCGTTAAACCAGAAGTCAGCGGCGGCCCCCCAAGGTGAGGCTCCCTCTTCACACCCAGATGCTCCGCCAGCTGCTTTCCTGCCAGGACACACCCGCTGCTGGGTCTTGCCCCTGTGAGGTGCACATTTACAGCATGGAGGTCCATAGCACTCGTTTCCATGGAAACAGATCCGGAATTGGTGCCACTGGAGACATCCTTGTGGAGGTGTTGATATAAAGCCAGAAGACGTGATGTGACCCATCAATGTTATGGGATTAAAACAAGACCTGCCAAAGACAGCAGGCAAAGGCCCTTTACCCAGAGGCTGTGGGGCTGTGGCAACGCCACAGCAGAGAGGGCTGGGAACATGTTCCCAGTGTGACAGAGCAGGGCTCCCGGTATCTGCGGGGCCCACTGGAGGTGGGGAAGGTAAGGCTACTGGTATCTGAGGGCCTCAATGGAAGCTGGTGGCAGGCAGCTGCAGTGGGCTGATAGAAAGACTTCCTCAGGACTGGGGTCTGGCTGGTCCTCAGGGGAAGGGGCACAAATTCAGGCCAGCAGTCAGTATGATCCAGTCCTGGCCACTGGGTCCACTGTCATGGGGTTGAAGTCTAGCTTGAAGGATTTTTAGTATTACTTTGCTAGCATGCAAATGGAGTGCAATTGTGTGGTAGTTTGAACACTCTGGCATTGCCCTTCCTTGGGATTGGAATGAAAATTGACCTTTTCCAATTCTATGGCTGAGTCTTCCAAATTTGCTGGCATATTGAGTGCAGCACTTTCATAGCATCATTTTTTAGGATTTGAAATAACTCAGCTGGAATTCCATTACCTCCACTAGCTTTACCTGTAGTGAGGCTCCCTAAGGCCAACTTGACTTCACATTCCAGGATGTCTGACCCTAGGTAAGTGATCACACCATCGTGGTTATCTGGATTATTAAGATCTTTTTTGTATAGTTCTTCTGTGTGTTCTTGCCACCTCTTAATTTCTTCTGTTAGGTCCATACTATTTCTGTCCTTTATTATGCCTATCTTTGCATGCATGGTATGTTCCCTTGGTATCTCTAATTTTCTTGAAGAAATTTCTAGTCTTTCCCATTCTATTGTTTTCCTCTATTTCTTTGCATTGTTCACTTAAAAAGGTTTGAAATAACTTAAGGCTTGCAAAAGGAAGCTATTCAGACAAGTGTCTCTATTAGGAATGTTGGGGCTGAGGTTAACTCTCTTTAAGGCTGTTAGTCCCCAAAATGCCATTTATTTGATATCTATGCTGTCTCCAGAAGCCACAGGAATTGAATTCATCACATCTTTCTGTTACATGTAGTTACCATCAAGATGAAGCCAAATGACATGGGGATATAACAAGGAAGGACCAGCTGGTGGGACAGCCTTTGCATACCATGGACAGCACCCACTGACTGCCCCCCGCCAACCCCCCAACACAACCACATTTCCTAACGTCCTGACTTTCACTATTGATATTTTTCTTCACAGATGACTTTTGTCGATATTTTTGGCACATATTAGCTATCCTTTCTTTGTTCTTGGATTCATGTGTTTCCATTTTTGGTTATGAGTTTATGGTTTGTGGCTCGTAGCTGTGACAGTCTGTTAAGCCTTTTGAGGTCAAACACTATGTCATGTGCCTCCCAATTTCCTTTATGGCTCCCCTAGCAGTGATGTCTTCTCTCACAGGAAGTGTTCCGTAAACATCCTCTGGTTGATTAGCACTGAAGAGAACAACTCTCTCAGGATCCATATAAAACTCTCTTGATCAACCAGTCAGTAATTTCCACTGTCTTATGCAAGCACTAACTTAGCAATATTGATGCAAAATACCTTCTCCTTCTAAACAAGAGAACACTAAAATGAAAATTTTTCTGCAAAGGAGTTGTGCTTCAAAGACCTGATGGAGATGCTTTTAGGAATACCTATAACAGATAAGTAAATAATTTGAACATTGACTTTGGCAACTAGAAGAGAACTCATAATGAAATGTTTGCTTTTCTTGTGATTTTAACACTCAGTTTCAACTCTTATGGCATGAACTTGAAATTAAATGTGAATGATCCATCACATCTTTATAAGAAGCGACTGCAATCTGACTGGAAATGGAAGGGGACAGAGTAAGACAGGCAGGTTGTCAAAGACAGGCTCTCGCATCCTGTCCTGACTGAGCACCGTGACAGCCAGAGTTCTAAAGTGGCCAGCAGACAAATCTGTTAGGAGATTTTGAAAAAATCCTGTCTAGAGAAAGAAATTGTTCAATGACATGAGACTGCTCTTCAAGGAACCTCTCAAAGCACAATAGATAGGCCATCAACACTCACTCAAGGTGGAATTTTGGAAACACTCAGAAAATCACACGGGAATATTTGATATTCACAGCTCTTCAGAAAATAGTCTCAATGAGGTGTCAACATAGTGAGCATTTCTAACACATACTTTTTTAATTGGAGTATAATTGCTTTACCATGTTGTATTTCTCAGTACAATGAAATGAACCAGCTATACATATACATATGTACACATATACCCCCTCCCTCTTGGATCTCTCACCTACCCCTGTATTCCACTCCTTTAGGCCATCACAGAGCACCAGCCTGAACCCCCTATACTCTATAATACGTTCCTACTAGCTACCTGTTTTACACATGATAGTGTATATATGTCAGTCCTAAAATCCCCCCCAAAAATCAACCAATCCAATAAAAAAAAATGGGCAGAAGACCTAAACAGACATTTATCCAAAGAAGAAATACAGATGGCCAAGAGACACATGAAAAGATGCTCAACATCACTAATTATTAGAGAAAAGCAAATCAAAACTACAATGAGGTATCACCTCACACTGATCAGAATGACCATCATCAAAAAATATGCAAACAGTAAATGCTGGAGGGGGTGTGGAGAGAAGGGAGCCCTCTTACACGTTGGTGGGAATATAAATTGATACAGCCACTGTGAAGAATGGTATGGAGATTCTCTAAAAAACTAAAAATAAAGCTGCCACATGACCCAGTAATCCCACTCCTGCACGTATACCCATGACACATGTACCCCAGTGTTCACAGCAGCCCCATTTACAACAGCAAGGACACGGGATCACCCTAAATGTCCAACAACAGACAGATGAATAAATAAGATGTAGTGCAAACCCCAAAGCAATATTACAGAGCCCTAAAAAGGAAGGAAATTGTCATTTGTAGATATGTGGATGGACGAAGAGTCTATCATACAGAATGAAGTAAGTCAGAAAAACAGATACCCCACATTAACACATGTATGTGGAATCTAGAGGAAAGGTATAGATGGCCTATGTGCAGGGGAAGGATAGAGACGCACACACACATACATACTTAATTCAATTTTTCTCACAACTTCAAATGTGCTCTTTTTTTCCCCCACTTAATTCTGCCCTCAGAATTGTAACAGTTGTTTCACTTGGAACAGACATTATTTTCTATCAAGACTCCTTTCTGTACAAACATGAAAACAGGGTATGGACACGTGTCAGTAAAGCCAAGACGGTGTGCTGTGAGGCAGATGACGCCCCTATGGGCGGAACCTGAATTGGCCTCTCAGTCTTTCTGAAACTCACAAGCCCGTCCACCTCCCCAGCGTCCCATGCAGCCTGCCACCCAAGTGGTGTTCTGCAGCCAGCATTCCATAAATGCTGAGTGCATTATAAGGGGGTAGGGAATTTCACACAGGCATACCATACCATGGAGACTTTTATTTGAGATCCTCACAATAAAGTGAGTCCAGTGAATTTTTGGTTTCCCAGTGCATAAAAAGTTATGTTTATATTATAGTCTGGTAAGTGTACAATAACACTATGTCTAACCAGTGTATATGCCCTAATTAAAGTATTTTATTAATAAAAAGGTTAACCATCTTCTTACAACATAGAGTTGCCACAAAACTTATATCTGTAAAAAACACAAATATCTGCAAAGACCATTGAAATAAGGTGAACCTGCATTTGCCTGCCTGCTCTGCACATGGCATTCTGCATTGATACCTAAATTGGTATCAGGAGCAACAAAAAAGTATCCACAACTGAACCTAAGTGGAGGTGAACCCACGTCTCCTTTAGAGACCACAGATCAAGCACAGACAGGCCCTCTGCCAAACCCCAAAACACATGCCCCAGCAGGCTGCACACCCTGGAGGACACCTCAGAACACTTTACCGTAACAGAAGGGCCACCCACGGGCAGACTGTCCCAGAGCCACAGGGCCCACGCATCCTGGTCCCAGGGCCTCTCACAGAAGTAAACATCACTGAGGATCCAAAGAGCTTTGTATGTTAAACCCACTGAGCTTTACCATATTAGGAATTAGAAAGGAGAGCTTTTAGAATACTCCTTTAAAAATAACTATGAAAAATCGATTGTAAACATAAATAATCCACCTTTATGAAAATAGCAGCCTTGCAAAGCACAGACATAGACGGTGTGCAGTGGCGACCAGAGGGAAGGGTCACTCTGTCCCAAAGTTGTCTTCTGTTCCCGCCGTTATGACAGGAGGATGCAGCTGTGCCACTAGGCCCACCGGGTTCCCTTGCAGAACGCGACTGAAGCCTGTCTGCACCGTCCTTCCTGCGGCTGCCAGTGCAGCCCGTGGGCTCGGCACCCTCTCCCTGTGTGACCCAACATCAACCTGTGGGCGGTGGCGAAAGCGACAGCAGATACTGAACAACAAACAAAGCTTCACAAGCACTGCCCCAAGGGCTCCCTCATACCTTCAGTTCGTTTGCTCCACAAAAATTCTGTGACTTATACTGTGATGATCTGAGCCTGCATGGGGAGGAGACGGTGCACGTGGGCTAAACAACTCACCTTTGGTCCCGCAGGAAGGCAGTGGCAGATCGTGGGTTTGAACAAGGAAATCTGTCTCCTAATTCTTTGTTCTAAAATCTGCATCGAGAGGAAACATGTAGGAAGGCAATGTCCAGTCTTCATTCATAACTTGTTCCTCGTATTTATTACAAATCAGATCTGGAAATTCATTCCAAGAGGAAAAAGAGTTGTAATTTGTACAAAATAATAACATATGCTATAAACTCCAATAAAGACGATATTGAAAAAGAAACAGTATCTTTTGGTAAACATTAAAACCCCTTCCAATACTTCTTTCAGGAAAAACATACACCACAAAAGACAAAGAAAGACGACATTACACAACACTATAATTTTCAGCAGAAACTTGTTTTATTATTTTAGTGATCACAAACAGAAAATCTGCAAGTAATGATATGACCTATTATATCACAATAAAATAGCAAGAACAACATTCCTTGAAGTGTGTTTCTGAGATTTGCTATCAATATAATACTTTATACATGTTTTTATGAGCCAACAACCATAAAACTTTCCTAATATCTTTATCCTCTCTTTTGTTTGTTAAAATTATGATGAAATAGTTTTGGATTTATTTTTCCTTTACACATTTGAATTGGTTTGAAATGTGAAAACTGAGGAATACATATTTGGGTTTATTTTGATTTCTAAATATGACCAGAAAGAAATGTAAGAGGCTCACTCTATCATTTCCTTCAGCAATTCTTTTCTGCTTTAAGCCAACATTTAAAGAGTGGAACACATATTCATCTATTAAGGACCTTCACGTTAGTGTCCAATCTCTTTTGATAAATATGTATTTAAATTGCATATTTTCACAGATGAAAAAATCTCTTCATCGCCATTCCCATGTAAATAGGGTCATCTTTTCCCCAGTGGCTCCCGCAGCAAAACCCATCCTGCACCACAGGCATCCTGTAGTCCAGGGATGCTCCGGGAGAAGCCAGTCTTGCAAGGGCAGGTGTTCCCGGCAGCCGTGCAGCACAGGGTCACACACGCACTGTGACGGGTGTGGCAAGCGCCCTGTGGGCTGACTCGTGGACACGTGTGAAGACCAAGCTGTCAGAGTCATGTCTTCTTGGCATCATCACTATTCCCCATGTGCATGTGTGCTGAATGTCATATCCAGCTCTTTGCAAACCCATGAGCTGTAGCTTGCCAGGCTCCTCCGTCCATGAGATTTCTCAGGCAAGAATGCTAGAGTGGGTTGCCCTACCCTCCTCCATGGAATCTTCCCAACCCAGGGATTGAACCTGCCTCTCCTACATCTCCTGTACTGGCATGCAAGTTCTTTACCAGAATTTCTGCTAAAGAGTCATAACCTTCAGAATATTCAGGCCAAAAGGACTGAATGCTTGATCTTAGGGTACCAACAAAGCATGAAAACCATCTAGCATTCCCAATGTACATTTCAGAAAAGCACCCAGTGGTCAACATGGACAAAGTCAGACTCAGGCTGAGCATAGTGAGCACAGCTTTAGGTGGAATGGCAAAAACGGGAAGAAGGAGTGGATTGGAACTGAGAAGGGCCACGATATGTTTAGTGCTCACACTTCTATCTTAGTTCAGTCTTATGCAGTGACTGGGATATTTGGTCATAGTATCAATTTTCCAATAACAGTAACTCACAGATCTTATGGTAAGAATTCAGAGATTGTTTCTTTTTTATCACTTTGGTGATTAACATTTAATTTTGATCCCTTCCTTCATGGGAAGTGGTAACATTAGGACATCTACCAAGTACCTGATACATTATTATTGGAGTCAAACATCAAAGTTGAAGGAAAAATTGACAACCACAAAATACATCCACTCATTCTGTATTCTCATGCACAATGTCCTATTTATGTACTCAGTGATTCACGGCTGCTTTGAGTTTATGGGCTTCCCTCATGGCTAAGAGGGTAAAGCGTCTGCCTGCAATGCAGGAGACCTAAGTTTGATCCCCAAGTCAGGAAGATCTTCTGGAGAAGGAAATGGCAACCCACTCCAGTACTCTTGCCTGGAAAATTCCATGGACGGAGGAGCCTGGTAGGCTACAGTCCACGGGGTCGCAGAGTCACACACGACTGAACTTTTTCACTTTTGAGTTTATAATTACAATGTACATATGGGGGTTTTTTTGTATTATATGTGTATATAATGTATGTGTCTGTTCAGTGAAAGAAAAACAAGGAGAAAGCCACATTATGAACTAAAAATTTGGAATGGATTCTGATGTAACACAGCTGCACACATGTACGCACGCAATCACACAGACACAGAGCTCTGGCTCATGGTAAACAACATGCCTGCTGAGAACAAACAGAAAATCCAGAGCCTACAAAAACAAAAACCTTGGAAAGCAGTGATATCTCTTAGGGCAACCAGGTCTTGAGTGCCCAAGTCGTAGATGAGAACTATACAGACGCGAGCTTACTGTGAGACCCACCGTTCTCATCAGCCTCTCACCGAGTCGAGGCTCTGCAAAGAGAGGCTTCTAAGAATAAACACGTCTGCAGAGCCTTGGGAAATATCCTGGGCTGGAGAGGTAAGACTGGAATTGGGAGTTCCCGGGCAGCAAGGACTCCGCAGCCCTGTCCAGGTGAGGAAGGAGGGCTGAGTTGTGGCTCTGTGCCCCGCGGGGCAGTCTCAGGCAAGTGCTTAATGCTTAAGCTGAACTGAGCAGGCCCAAGGGGAGCTGATGCCAGGAGAAAGCTGGGAGCGCTGTCTGAGAGCAGGTGTGGGCAGGTGGGTGCATGGGGGCTTCTAGCGCTGCAGCTCAGAGGGAGAATCCCAGTGTGCATCCCACGTGTGGATGGAGACAGAGCAGGGAACTATGACTGACTGCTGAGTCCAAAGTAACGTCAGCCTTATGTTTTAAGGATTTAAATAAATTTCCATACTATATCGTGCATCACTAATGAGCTAATAAAAGGAAAAGTGGAAATTAAGAAATAAACTAATGCAAAAGGACAGAAAAAAATTTAAATATGTGAGATAGACAAAATCATAACTAGAAATCAAGTATTCCAGTAACTATACTAAATGCAAATGGTTCAACTATCCAGTTAAAAGACAAAGATTATCAAGTTGAATGAAATACAGAAGTCAATACATGCTACTAACAAGCAACACGTCTTAAATAGGAGGACAAAGCATGCTGAAAATAAAAGTATGAAAAAGATACACCTAAAAAGAACCCTAAACAAAACAAAGCAAGGGTATGTTAGTAATATCAGACTGGAAGGCAAGGAACGCTTCTGAAGATTAACAGTGCATTTCAAGACAAGAAGATCACCCCACCAGGAAGACATTACAATTTAAAATGTATCTACATATTGTACCATAACTTCAATATATGTGAAGCAAAGTTGAAAGACTAAAAGAAAAAACAAAAAAGGCAACTACACAACTCTGTCAACAACCAACAAAACAAGCAAATTTTTAATACAAATAACCTGAAAACTAAGTTTTTGACCTAGTTGATATTTTGCATCCATGTTCATCTACATACACGCTGGGCCTGACGGCACCTGCTGAGCCCAAGCAGCGGGTTCCTGCCTCCGCGCCACAGCCCCCCGCCTCTGCCAGCACCCCCAAAACTCTGCTACGGTGACTACTCAGCAGGGGAAGGTCTCAGGTCCCTCGTATATTTTGACAAGGATATGACTGACAATGGATAACAAGAGTTATGAGTTCAAGAACTGAAATAAATTGAAAAAGTTGTTCCAAAAATACTTTATGGTCACTGGCTCCCCAGTGCTGTTCTGCTCCACCCTATAGGTCAGACACGTTCCTGAGGCTGCCCTGCACACAGAGCATGGGGGGACTGGCCTATTGTTCCAGTTCTTCACGTTTGCCCTGGCTCTCATGCATGTCCTCTGACATGTGACTCTGCATCATGCCCACTAGAGTAAAGAATGTTTTCCATCCCATTGGCATCGGACTCTGCCACGTGACTTACTTTGGTCAGTGGAAGTGGACAGAAGCTATGTCCTCAAGTTTCCCACTAAGGCCTTAAGAGGTGCTGTATATTTTTCTTACCTCTCCTGTCCTTCAGATCCCTCTGTTAAAAAGGCAGGGAGCTGTTGGTCACCTAAATGAATCTGCCTTGACTTCTGCAGCCAGGAATTGCAAATCAAGGTGAGTCCAGGAGTTATGTGTGACCTGAAGGTCCAATTAATAAACACTTGTTGCTGTAAGTCATTGATACTTTAAAGATATTCTGGAAGCAGCAGCAAACACTTTATAATACAGCATTTCTATGCTCATAAAATTCAATGGGCTTCCTCTAGCCTGAAGGATGAAGATCATAGAGTTATGTGCTCTATAATTCTACCCTAGCTGTCTACTCACTCACATCTTTTTCAATTCCTTCCATTAACCTAGGCTTTTTACCAAGACTGCTCGATAGTCCATGAGCGATTACCACCTACAGTATCTTTACATGGCCAAGTCTGAGGTGCACTTCCTTACACACTCCATAAAAATCCATCTATTCCAGCAGACTATCTCCTCGATAGAGCTTTTTATTAATAATTACTTTGTTCTAATCAAAATTCATATCTTTAAATCTACCAATACAAGGTTTTAATATCACCAGCTACCTCATAAAAATGGCTGTCTTGATAAATGCCTTTAAATTCACTGGTGACAGAAATTATACTCCTCTCAAGCTGCAATATTTGATAATACATCACCACAGTGTTTTACACAGTGTGGCAAGTTCATTGAACTGGACTGAATTACTGTGGGAAAATACTATGTAAAATATTTTGCAAAAATAAATAGAGAGGAGCAAAAATAGGGATGGTTACATAAACAATGAACCCTCCATAAATGAGACTTCTTGTAAGTTTTCTCAGAACTAGTCATGAAGGCCAGATGGAAGATGACCAGAACACAGAAATCCTCTGCTGTAATTGACAAAGTCCAAATCTGGAGCTGAGGAAGATGCAGAAGCAAGACAACACATTCATACTGAATCATTCCAGGTCACCAGCATCTACAAACTGAGCATACAGGTATAGCTGTTAACCACACACACTTAATATCTGATTCCAAGGTGCAGACGCTGGTGCCACAAAATACTCCCCAGCCCGCACCAACATGAAAAACACTTTTTTTTCTTTAAATTTTGCCCCATTCACAGGATCTTAACATTCCTATAACATAACCCATTTTTGCTTTGTTGTTCAGCCTAGAGGTGGGAGGTTGCATCTGAGAGAGGTTATTCTTTTCTTTCCTTGGGTAATTAGATTGTCAGGTATTTGCAAGATCAATTATTTCCACCATGAGTGCTGGAATCCAGGAAAGCTCTGGTCAGGAGAGACCAGTGAAGACAAATGGAACTGCATGGAGACAAGATGGCGCATCAGACCCGCCAGGCCCCTGTGGGCACAGCATCACAGCAGCCACGGCGTCCCCAGGACAACTCTGGAGGCTCACTATGGCCTCCTCTTTCCCTGAAGCTCCTGCCTGTTAAGCTTTTCATGACCTTCAAACCAAAAAGTCCAACATTTTCAAAGACATGGAAATCACATATTTTCAGAACTAGTGGTTCTTTCCATATATTTAAGCAATTATTTTGTGAATTAGAAGCAATGTAGGCAAATATCATTCTGCCAAAAAACATTTCTTTCCTCTAGACACATTTTTGTTTAACATTCAGAAAGATGTATGGTACTGGATTCTGCCCATGTGGGATTGATGAACCAGAGGGTGAAGCATGGTTGTCATCTTGCAGGAAACAATTCAGAAGTCCAAGGCTGTTCAACCACACTGACACTGAGGAGACAGATCTGTACTGGATGAAAATACAGACTGGTATCAGGTTACCTGGGCTTCTCAGGTGGCTCAGTGGTAAAGAATCTGCCTATCGATGCAGGGGATGCAGGAGACATGGGTTGGATCCCTGGGTCAGGAAGATTCTCTGGAGGAGGAAATAGTAACCAAGCCCAGTATCCTTGCCTGGGAAAATTCTATGGACAGAGGAGGCTAATGGGTTGCAGTGCATGAAGTCACAGATAGTCAGACATGACTGAACGACTGAGCATGCACACACTGGATTACTTGAGAGTATTCCAGGGAAGCAATATCAGTAGATCTCTACTTGCTCATGTTCTATCCCTTTGTCCCTGACATCAGTTACCTAAAGGTGGACAGAGCACCCTCACCCTAGGATAATTCTCTACATTTTGCAGACTTTTAGTCGTTTTTGTCTAAAGTTTTGGAAGAAGACCCAACCCAAGAGAACATACACTAAGTTTCTTTGTGTTCAAAATGCAGCCTCAGGATAATTTTGATAATCATGATGAGATTTTCCCTGGCATTTGAATGCATGTACACACCTCTGAAACAACTTTTACTTCCAGTTCATCTTAGCCTTCTTTAGAACCACATATGTTTACATATGTATTCCAATTTAACTCCCAATGTTTTGAGTCACTGAGATCCTAAGGCTGATCTGCACAGCACCAAGCATTAATGCAGGTCAAATGTCAGGAGCCCAGAAAAGTCAGCCTTTATCTGTGACACACACAGAGGTCTGAAACTTGAGATGGATACTTATTCTGTGTCAAAAATAAGACATGGAGACTGCCTCACAGACCTCAAAATCTGCTGCATTTGGGCAATCAAATGATAGTCTTTTTCTGGCTAATCTTTCATGAGCCCAGTAGTTTTCTTTGGCAAGAGGGCTATTTACCTTTTATTATCAATCACTGTGCATTTGTGCTAAGTCACTTAAGTTGTCTTCAACTCTTTGCGACCCTTTGGACTATAGCCTGCCAGGTTCCTCTGTCCGTGGGATTCTCCAGACACAAATACTGTAGTGGGTTGCTATGCCCTCCTCCAGGGGATCTTTCAGACCCACGGGTGGAGTCTTACTGTCTCCTGCATTGGCACGCAGCTTCTTCAACCACTAGGGCCGCCTGGGAAGCCCATCGATCATTACCAAAGATATTACAAATGATCATATTTTTCTGAACCATATTTAAACAGTTTCTTCACAGGGGTGCTTTCTTATCCTGGATTAGGCTTTGTCTCAGGTGACACAGGAAGTTATTCCAGCTATCCAAGTTGCACTGCTGTATCTGCATTTATTTCAGGCAGCCATAATTACAGCTAAGTACATCGAGGCTTTATTGTGACCTCCATGGGATTTACTGTTGTCGGCTAAACTGCTTACATCTGTTTATGCCTACGCCACTATAAATCAATCCAAACAAACATCATTCTGCTAATAATCCCATCTGCCAACTCCTACTCACTGTTTACCAATAGTAAAGGCTCCCCATCAGTCTAACAATAAGTGAATGAAACATTTTGTTTCTTTTCTCAGGCAGCAGGAAGCCATTCACCATGCTTGCTAGATTCTATTTAGCAAATAAATGTTTGGTGAAGGATTAACAGACTGGCTGGTCTCTAAATTCTGCAACTGAACAAATTTAATCAGCACTCCTACATTTTCATTTTACTGATATTGTGCAATGCATTCAATATAAAAACTTCTTAATTGACTGACCAGGGACAAATCAATCAGGTTCTCATTTTGTTTTGCCATCTCTGGCAGATGGCTGAATGCAAAGACAGAGTCAAGCCTCAGGTCACATCACACACAGAGCTGGAAGAAAGCATTAGCAAAGATCCCTGGGTGGCAATCACCTTGGGAAGGAAACTGGCTTGAGTATACAAACAAGGGCAGATCAATTAAGAATATAAGGGCTTGTGGCCATTGTGTAAGATGCTGAGGTCATTAGATGCCCTGATCACACCGACCCCTAAGTCCCCAGTGAGCTATCAGCAGCGCAGCACCAATGGCCAAAACCAAGCACTGATGCATGCTGAAAAAGCAGAAATGTCTCCAAATGAATATACCTCCAAGGCTGAATTACAGAGGCTTAGTTTTTTCAAAGATTAATAAAAAGTACATACAGTATCTGGTTGGAGTCTTGGAAGTAGATGGAAACATCGAAGCATATTTGAAGCTGTGGATTCTTATACTACTTTCCAAGTTGCTCTAATACTATCTAATCACTTTCATGTTACAAAGTAACCCTCAACTTATGATTACTACATACATTTAAAGACACTCTGCTATCTATAGAGACCGTCTTAATGTCACTAAATTCTACAACTACTGGCAAAGAAAAAAGATAAATTGTAACTGACTTTGGAACATAAGAAAATACTACTGTCAATCAACACTTAAGAGGCAAAGAATGACTTACCACTTTAACAGCATTCTAAAATTATGTTGCCACAGTTTATCACTGAATAATAGCTGTTAGGATATACTATATTATGAGAGATGCTACAGCAAATTACACATTTAATAATGCTGACCCATGTGAAGAAATTTTCATTATCTCCAAATTTAATTGAAAATATCCTTTTAAGGATGCTTCAAATGTGTGAGTCATTTTAATACAAAATTACAAGTAATCAAAATGCATTAATTATTTGCATTCATGTCCCATATGGATACATTTAGAAATTAGCTTCTGACCCACATATATGCAATACAAAATTTCATGTTGCTATTATTTATTAAGATAATTGGTGGTAATTATCTGAGCAATCTAAGCATTCTTGTAATTACAGGCAAGAACTGATTAAAATAAGAAAGTGAGGTGAAGAGACAGGTTAATTCAATGTTAAATAAGCTCCTGAGTGTCTTACCCATGGCAGTCCCTAACCTTAAGGAGCCTCCACCCAGTGTCCTTTTGTTTCAGGTAGAAGCAAACTTAAACACTTCTTTGAGAATGATAATATTTTCTCATCCCTTAAATTAGCCCTAAAACTTTCACATACAATGAACAGCATGCAACAAAAAATAACCAGGCATATAAGGAATTATACAATATAGAAAGTCAAAAAATAAAATGGTGGACAATAGCAATAAACAATATACCCATATCTTGAAGTGACCAGACTTCATTACACCCATACTTAATATATTTAAAGAAATAAAATGTTGAAACTTTCAGAAATGAACTGAAAACAAACCAAAAAAGGAGAACCAAATAGAAATCTAAGACAGAAAAACAATAACTTAAAATAAGGTCTCCATGAAATATTTAATAACGGATTGAAAAAGTGAAAGTGACTCAGTATGTCCAACTCTTTGCAACCCCATGGACCGTAGCCTATAAGGCTCCTCCGTCCATGGGATTTTCCAGGCAAGAGTGCTGGAGTGGATTGCCATTTCCTTCTCCAGGGGATCTTCCCGACCCAGGAATCGAACCTGGGTCTCCCACATTGCAGGCAGATGCTTTACCGTCTGAGCCACCAAGAGAAATACTGAATGAGAGGGTGATAAGCAGAAAATCTGAGCATCAAACATGGAAAGACAGAAAACACACTAAAGTGTGGAGGAGACACAGGGTGGACATGTGCTGCTGTTGTCTGAAGCGAAAAGCAAAACTGTTAGTTGCTCAGGGGTGTCCAACTCCTTGCATCCCCATGGACTGTAACCTGCCAGGCTCCTCTGTCCATGGGATTTCCCAGGCAAGAACACTGGAGTGGGTGAGTACTTCCTACTCCAGGTGATCTTTCCAACCCAGGGATCAAACCCACATCTCTTGTGCCTCCTGTACTGGCAGGTGGGTTCTTTACCACCAGTACCACCTGGGAAATCAGGATATTTCTGTAGGGTATTTCTACTCATTAACATTTACATGAGTAAATTTTGAGTACAGCAGAATGCCTTCCATAATGTGGGTGGGACTCAAAACTGGCTGAGGACTTCAGTGAAGAAAGGCTGAGCTTTAGCCAGAAGAAATTCTGCCACCGGACTGCCTTTGGAGTTGAACTATAACTCTTCCCTGGGTCTCCAGAATGACTCTGGACATTGACCTCACAATCATGAGACAATTCCTCAAAACAAATCTCTCTAGATAAACACACACCTCCTGCCACTTCTCTCCCATCACCTCTGTGTCTCTGGAGAACCCTGACTAGTTCAAACAGCAAGGAGAGGATGGCTTGTCCCTCCGATGTTTGGGCTGGGGCTCCTGCCACGTCTCCACTGAGATGCCCTCCCATCTCCTCTCAGCCCGGGCAATCTTTGGCCCACTGATGATCTGTCCAGTCACTTCAAAGGTGGGAGATAACAGCACTATACAAGTTTTATGACACAGCTATGCATGTTCATTCTATCTAAGGACATTTTTACCTACTAATGCAGTATTTATTGGAGTTTCCCCAGTGGCTCAAGGGCAAAGAATCCACCAGCAATGCAGGAGCCTCAGGAGACACGGGTACAATTCCTGGGTTGGAAAAATCCCCTGGAGGAGGGCATGGCTACCCTCCAATATTCCTGACTGGAGAATCCTACAGACAGATGATCTTGGCGAGCTACAGTCCACAGGGTCGCAAAGAGTCGAAGACTGAATTGAATTAGCACACACAGTACTACAGAAAAGTTGATAAAGTATCTATAAGCACCTCCACTTCCTCCTCCCATTAAATCCTAAAACTCATACACACACACACACACACACACACACACACACACACACACACACACACACACACACACAAATAATGCCTAGGAAAATAAAACACTTCCATGATCCCATTTCTAGTATGATAACCACTTTAACTCAATATATTCAATCTAAAAATTTCAAATTCTACTTTTTCCTGTGAGCTTGTGTATATTTATAATAATGCATGTGTATTATAATTTACTATGTCGTACTGTCAATGCCAGTAATAAGACCACCTTGAATAATACTGGCAAGGTGCACTTCAGAAGGAAATCTACCCAAAAATATGATGGGCAACTTAAATATACAGGAAAGTGAAAGTGTTGGTTGCTTAGTTACATCTGACTCTTTGTGATCCCATAAACTGTAGCCCTACAGGCTCCTCTGTCCACAGGATTCTCCAGGCAATAATACTGGTTGGGTAGCCATTACCTTCTCCAGGGGATCTTTCCAACCTAGGGATCTAACCTAGGTCTCCTTCATTGCAGACAGATTTTTTTACCCACTGAGGCACTAGGGAAGCCCTAAAACCCCTATATAAATATATAGATATATATTTACATGTATATGTAACAGAAAGCATGTCTACTTATATTATTCAATATTTAATTTAGTGACCCATACACAATTTTTCAATAGAACAAATAATTTATAAATATTAAATATTTCCACTCCTAGGTTTAATGAAACCATTTTATTCAAAATCTCCACAGGTATTTTTGATATTCATGCATTCATCACTTTGACAGCTAGTTTCTAAATCCCCTAACACTGTCTTCTAGCATACATCACCTTTGCATCCATCTAAAATCTTAAAACTCTAACGCTTTTTGAATGCCTAGGATATTGTCACTATTCATGTAACATTAACACCTGCTTCCGCTCACACCACTGCAGATGTGCATGGTCTCCAGACCTCCACACTGCAGTCATCCATCTTCCTTCAGGAAATCTTTAGAAGTCCAGTTTACAATGGACTATTTAACCCACGGTCTTACAACCATATAGTGACGGTGGCCGAGAGGAGCCACCCCACGTCCAAGGCCAGGGGTGGTGCCCGAGGCCAGGGTGGTGGCCAGGAGGAGCAACTCACGGCCAAGGCCAGGTGCGGCAGCAGGGAGACGCCACCCCACACCCGAGGCCAGGGGCAGCGGCCGGGAGGAGCAACCTCACGGCCAAGGACAGGTGGCTGTGCAGGTGCAGGAGGGCCTAGAGGAGCCATCCCACGTTGAAGGTCAGGAAGGGCGGTGGTGAGGAAATACCCCTCATCCGCGGTGAGGAAATACCCCTCATCCAAGGTAAGGAAACCAGCTGTGCTTTGATGGAGCAGCTGTGAAGAGATACTCCACGCCCAAGGTAAGAGAAACTCAAGTAAGATGGTAAGTGTTGCAAGAGGGCATCAGAGGGCAGAAACACTGAAACCATACTCACATAAAACTAGTCAATCTAATCACACTAGGACCACAGCCTTGTCTAACTCAATGAAACTAAGCAATGCCCATGGGGCAACCCAAGATGGGTGGGTCATGGGGAAAGGTCTGACAGAATGTGGCCCACTGGAGAAGGGAATGGCAAACCACTTCAGTATTCTTGCCTTGAGAACCCCATTAACAGTATGAAGAGGCAAAATGATAGGATACTGAAAGAGGAACTCCCCAAGTCAGTAGGTGCCAAATATGCTACTGGAGATCAGTAGAGAAATAACTCTAGAAAGAATGAAGGGATGGAGCCAAAGCAAAAACAATACCCAGCTGTAAATATGACCAGTGATAGAAGCAGGGTCCGATGCTATAAAGAGCAATATTGCATAGAAACCTGGAATGTCAGGTCCATGAATCAAGGCAAATTGGAAGTGGTCAAACAAGAGATGGCAAGAGTGAACGTTGACATTCTAGGAATCAGTGAACTAAAATGAGACAGCAAAAGAGACACAGATGTATAGAACGAACTTTTGGACTCTGAGGGAGAGGGAGAGGGTGGGATGATTTGGGAGAATGGCACTGAAACATGTATACTATCATGTAGAAATGAAATGCCAGACTATATTCGATACAGGATACAGGATGCTTGGAGCTGATGCATGGGGATGATCCAGAGAGATGATATGGGGTGGGAGGTGGGAGGGGGATTCAGGATTGGGAGCTCGTATACACCCGTGGCGGACTCATGTCAATGTATGGTAAAACCAATACAGTATTGTAAAGTAAAATAAAGTAAAAATAAAGTTAAAAATAAATAAGTAAATAAATAAAATGGACTGGAATGGGTGAATTTAACTCAGATGACCATTATATCTACTACTGCGGGCAGGAATCCCTCAGAAGAAATAGAGAAGCCATCAGAGTCAACAAAAGAGTCCAAAATGCTTTACTTGGATGCAATCTCAAAAATGACAGAATGATCTCTGTTCGTCTCCAAGACAAACCATTCAGTATCATGGTAATCCAAGTCTATGCCCCAACCAGTAATGCTGAAGAAGCTGAAGTTGAATGGTTCTATGAAGACCACAAGACCTTTTAGAACTAAACCTAAAAAAGATGTCCATTTCATTATAGGGGACTGGAATGCAAAAGTAGGAGTCAAGAAACACCTGGAGTAACAGGCAAATTTGGCCTTGGAACATGGAGTGAATCAGGGCAAAGACTAATAGAGTTTTGCTAAGAAAATGCACTGGTCATAGCAAACACACTCTTCCAACAACGCAAGAGAAGACTCTACACATAGACATCACCAGACGGTCAACACCAAAATCAGACTGATTATATTCTTTGCAGCCAAAGATGGAGAAGCTCTATACAGTCTAAAAAAACAAGACCGGGAGCTGACTGTGGCTCGGATCATGAACTCCTTATTACCAAATTCAGACTTAAATTGAAGAAAATAGGGGAAACCACTAGACCATTCAGGTATAACCTAAATCAAATCCCTTATGATTATACAGTGGAAGTGAGAAATAGATTTAAGGGCCTAGATCTGATAGATAGAGTGTCTGATGAACTATGGAATGAGGTTCATGACACTGTACAGGAGACAGGGAGCAAGTCCATCCCTATGGAAAATAAATGCAAAAAAGTAAAATGGCTGTCTCAGGAGGCCTTACAAATAGCTGTGAAAAGAAGAGAAGTGAAAAGCAAAGGAGAAAAGGAAAGATATATGCATCTGAATACAGAATTCCAAAGAATAGCAAGAAGTTATTAGAAAGCCTTCTTCAGCGATCAATGCAAAGAAATAGAGGAAAAGAACAGAATGGGAAAGACTAGAGATCTCTTCAAGAAAATTGGAGATACCAAGGGAACATTTCATGCAAGGTGGGCTCAATAAAGGACAGAAATGGTATGGACCTAACAGAAGCAGAAAATATTAAGAAGAGGTGGCAAGAATACACAGAAGAATTGTACAAAAAAGATCTTCACGACCCAGATAATCATGATGGTGTGATCACTCACCTAGAGCCAGACATCCTGGAATGTGAAGTCAAGTGAGCCTTAGAAAGCATCACTACAAACAAAGCTAGTGGAGGTGATGGAATTCCAATTGAGCTATTTCAAATCCTGAAAAATGATGCTGTGAAAGTGCTGCACTCCATATGCCAGCAAATTTGGAAAGCTCAGCAGTGGCCACAGGACTGGAAAAGGTCAGCTTACATTCCAATCCCAAAGAAAGGCAATGCCCAAGCATGCTCAAACTACCGCACAATTGCACTCATGTCACATGCTAGTAAATAATGCTCAAAATTCTCCAAGCCAGGCTTCAGCAATATATGAACCATGAAATCCCTGATGTTCAAGCTGCTTTTAGAAAAGGCAGAGGAACCAGAGATCAAATTACCAACATCCGTTGGATCATGGAAAAAGCAAGAGAGTTCCAGAAAAAACATCTATTTCTGCTTTATTGACTATGCCAAAGTCTTTGACTGTGTGGATCACAATAAACTGTGGAAAATTCTAAAAGAGATGGGAATACCAGACCACCTAACCTGCCTTTTGAGAAATCTGCATGCAGGCCAGGAATCAACAGTTAGAACTGGACATGGAACAACAGACTAGTTCCAAATAGGAAAAGGAGTACGTCAAGGCTGTATATTGTAACCCTGCTTATTTAATTTATATGCAGGGGACGACTGGAAGAAACACAAGCTGGAATCAAGATTGCCGGGAGAAATATCAATAACCTCAGATATGCAGATGACACCACCCTTATGGCAGAAAGTGAAGAGGCACTAAAAAGCCTCTTGATGAAAGTGAAAGAGGAGAGTGAAAAAGTTGGCTTAAAGCTCAACATTCAGAAAATGAAGATCATGGCATCCGGTCCCATCACCTCATGGGAAATAGATGGGGAAACAGTAGAAACAGTGTCAGACTTTATTTTGGGGGGCTCCAAAAATCACTGCAGATGGTGACTGCAGCCATGAAATTAGAAGACGCTTCCTCTTTGGAAGAAAATTTATGACCAACCTAGATAGCATATTCAAAAGCAGAGGCATTACTTTGCCGACTAAGGTCCGTCTAGTCAAGGCTATGGTTTTTCCAGTAGTCATGTATGGATGTGAGAGTTGGACTGTAGATAAGGCTGAGCGCTGACGAATTGATGCTTTTGAACTGTGGTGTTAGAAAAGACTCTTGAGAGTCCCTTGGACTGCAAGGAGATCCAACCAGTCCATTCTGAAGGAGATCAGCCCTGGGATTTCTTTGGAAGGAATGATGCTAAAGCTGAAACTCCAGTACTTTGGCCACCTCATGCGAAGAGTTGACTCATTGGAAAAAGACTTTGATGCTGGGAGGGATTGCAGTCGGGAGGAGAAGGGGACGACTGATGATGAGATGGCTGGATGGCATCACGGACTTGATGGATGTAAATCTGAGTGAACTCCAGGAGCTGGTGATGGACAGGTAGGCCTGGTGTGCTGTGATTTATGGGATCACAAAGAATCGGACAGGACTGAGTGACTGAACTGAACTGAACTGATGGTTTTTCCAGTAGTCATGTAGGGATGTGACAGTCAGACCATAAAGAAGGCTTTAGAAGGCTAAAAAATTGATGGTTTAGAACTGTGGTGTTGGAGAAGACTCTTGAGAGTCCCTTAGACTGCAAGATCAAACCAGTCAATCCTAAAGGAAATCAACCCTGAAAATTCATTGGAAGGATTGATGCTGAAGCTGAAGCTCCAATATTTTGGCCACCTGATGCAATGAGCCGACTTCATTGGAAAAGACCCTGATACTGGGAAAGACTGAAAGCAGGAGGAGAAGGGGCCGACAGAGGATGAGATGGTTGGATTGCATCACCAACTCAATGTACATGAATTTGAGCATTTCCGAGAGATGGTGAAGAACAGGAAGCCTGGCATGCTGCAGTATGTGAGGTCACAAAGAGTTGGACGTGACAGAGCGACTGAACAACATACAACCAGAAATATCTACCAAATCTATGTTACTCTGTGTGTGTGTGCATGTGTGTACATTTTGTGCACAGGTGTTTCTCTCCCGTAACTTCCAGAGGCATTTAAATTTTCAATGTTTATTATAACATGTCTTAGCCATGGGTGCTTCAAAACATGACGTGATTCACAGAGCAACATACACGTGAGAAGTTTTTAAGTGGAACTGGTAAACAACTCTTCAAAAGGTAATTTTAGGATATAATACACATCTGATATTTGGGCACAAACGGTTTTATTTTTAAACCTATGTTTTATTCAATATGTTGCAAATAACTTTATATTTTATTAAATACTTTCTACAACAAAAAGTTTAATGATTAAACAGTATTTTGTTGTATAGATCTGGCAAGTTTTGTTAAACCAGCTCCTTTCTGTTTGGCCTTTGCTTTGCTTTCTGATACTTCCCTAATGGAAAAACACAGGTATGAACCCCTTATGATTATAACCTTGGAAATCCCAGTTTATTTCCTTAGCATAAATTCTTAGATATACAAACGATCCACCTTTTATTTAAGGCTTTTTGTGTACTTCCAAAGTAAAGAGGCAGGTCCCACTGGGCAGAACTGTTTTAGTCTTTACTTTTGTGACATGCATTATCATCGTAAAGGCCAATCCAAGTCACAGTCAGTGTGGGATGGGGTACTGAAGGGTGTGAGTATAGGGAGGTATGAGTAGATTTTTGCAACAATCTGCAGAAAGTCTTGTGGTGCTTAGCTCTATGACACTGGCATCAATCCAGGTTCAAGTCCTGGTTCTGAAGCTTAAAGTACGTGTGATTATGGACAAGTTACTGAAACTTCCTGAGCTTCACTCTGATGTCTGAATTATGCCTAATCATAGCAGCTAGAGTGTAAGAGGGAGAATTAAATAAAACAGTGCACATGAAGTACTTAGCATGAAGCATTCTACATAATAAGGGCTCAAAACATTTCAGTTACTCTTATTGAATCACATTCTTAGGTTCTGAATGTTCTGTGATAAATTATTTCCATTCATTGTGGAAATATGTCAGTGGTGCCCACTCCTCTGGGCTACATGTGTGGAGAGGCCTGAACATAAGGCTGGACACAGCTCAGCTCTGAGTGAGCTCAGGACTGCATGCTCATCCTCCGTGAGCAGTGCTTTTCCCCACTGGCCCACTGAGGAATTCCTAATGCAGAGAAATCCATCACCTAGCCTAGTTAGCAAACAGTGATGTGCTGGCTTCACCACGGGGAGATGATTCAGATTTCCTTCATTGTAAAAATGACAATGACAATCCTTCAGTATCACCATCTTTCATTAATAGGTTGCAAGAGGCAACATGTATGCAATCGGTTATCTTGCGCTTAGCCTGTTTAAGAGCTCTGCCTGCCAAAATGTTACTTCTCATATGATTTTATCAAAAATATTCCCAAGTTTGCACATTTCCCCCACTAACTTTTCCCTAGTACTTGGATTCACCACTGTAATAACTCTATGACTGATCTTCTTTCCACCACTCTCTGTACAATACACAGAGTGACATTCAAAGCACAACTCTGGTTGCCTAATAATGGATATACACCTGTCCCCTGAGCTGCAGGGCCACCCTCTTCTGAGCTGCTGAAGTGTGAACTCTGCACATCACACTCCAGGAGGCGTCCTCTGGCAGAGAGAGGGGGTAAGGGCCGCTCTTCCCCACATCCGGGTTTCTCCAGAATCACCCGAGCAGAAGCCAATGGCTCCAAGAGTAGCTACAGTGAACTGAACTCAGTACAGAGGCTCAGGACTTGCCAGGGGCACACGGATCCCTGGCCCTGCTGCACCTGGACACCTGAGCACAATGGCGTGGGTTCCCCCTCCCTCCTTGGAGCTCCTAAAGTTGCGGGAAGACCCACTCCATCCCCCGCAGGAGGCGGTGCCTCATCTGAAGAAGGCTTTCCTATCTGAGGCCTCCTTGGTCCCAACTCTTCCCCAAACCACAGAGAAGCATCATCCTGCATTTAACTACTTTGGGTTACCTTCAGTTCAGTTCAGTTCAGTCTCTCAGTTGTGTCCGACTCTTTGCGAACCCATGAATCACAGCATGCCAGGCCTCCCTGCCCATCATCAACTGCCAGAGTCTACTACTCAAACTCATGTCCATCGAGTCAGTGATGCCATCCAGCCATCTCATCCTCTGTTGTCCCCTTCTCCTCCTGCCCCCAATCCCTCCCAGCATCAGGGTCTTTTCCAATGAGTCAACTCTTTACATCACATGGTCAAAGTATTGGAGTATCAGCTTCAACATCAGTCCTTCCAGTGAACACCTAGGACTGATCTCCTTTAGGGTAGACTGGTTAGATCTCCTTGCAGTCCAAGGGACACTCAAGAGTCTTCTCCAACACCACAGTTCAAAAGCATCAATTCTTCAGCGCTCAGCCTTCTTCACAGTCCAACTCTCACATCCATGCATGACCACTGGAAAAACCATAGCCTTGACTAGCGGACTTTGTTGGCAAAGCAATGTCTCTGCTTTTGAATATGCTATCCAGGTTGGTCATAACTTTCCTTTCAAGGAGTAAGCGTCTTTTAATTTCATGGCTGCAGTCACCATCTGCAGTGATTTTGGAGCCCAGAAAAAATAAAGTCTGACACTGTTTCTACTGTTTCCCCATCTATTTCCCATGAAGTGATGGGACCAGATACCATGATCTTAGTTTTCTGAATGTTGAGCTTTAGGTCAACTTTTTCACTCTCCTCTTTCATTTCATCAAGAGCCTCTTTAGTTCTTCTTACTTTCTGTCATAAGGGTGGTGTCATCTGCATATCTGAGGTTATTGATATTTCTCCCAGCAATCTTGATTCCAGCTTGTGCTTCATCCAGCCCAGTGTTTCTCATGACGTACTCTGCATAAGAGTTATGGGTTACCTTAGCGACACTCTTTTTCAGGTTTTCAAGCCTTCAAACACCTCTGAAAAACAATCCTTGTGTTCAGTCCTTCTGCTTGAAATTCCTAGTGTGTTCTCTGTTTTCCTAACTGAACCCTGACTGAGGCAGCGTGGGCAACAGGAGTTGTCCGAGGAAAAGACACAGACTAGAAGAGGGGATGGCGGGGTCCCTCTGGTTATATTCTTGGCCTCATGTGTCTCAGAGCCCCTTCCTGCTGGTAGATGGCACAGGTCATCCCCAGCTTGTCATGGTATCACAAGGATGCACGCCCATTTCAGACCAGGATAAAACATGCCTTTATGCCTGCTGGGACTGCCGAGGTCCACAGACCGGGGGCCAACCTTCATTTGTCTCTACCACTGTTATCCCCAAATTTGACTTTGCATGTCCAGGAATCAATCAACCTGTTTCAAATATTTAACATCCCTAAAAGGCCCAGGCATTTTTCCCCAGGTATACAAGTTCCCTAGTAACTGGATATAGATTTGTTCCAGGAAAACTTGGAGAAAGTGTTCATGACGTTGCTCTAGGTTTCCAAAGTCAAACTCAGGAAAAGAATGATTGTAAGACCCCTGAGAGTCTGGTCCAAGTCCAAGCAGCGATGAAGACCTTCTGTGTGGAAGGGTCACAATTTTGGCCTGGTAGTTAGGTGTACCCAGCAGGTAGCAGCGTCCACCCACTGGCCCTGGGGCCCCAGAGTGATGACAGCTAGAGGGAAGTGAAGGTGAAGCAGGCCCAGAAGGCACTGCACCCTCCAGAGGTGGCATAGATGTGGGCAGCAAGGCCGATGAGAAGGCTGTCACAGCTCGGGCAGGGGATGGTTTCCACTGCAGAGTCGGCCCCACGTGTGATGACTCTGCTGAAGCCAGTCAACACCGCTCCTGGCACTAGCTAGCATCACCCAACTCCCTGAGGACAGTCAGACACTTTCCCTCCACTCAGCAGAGGCCGCGGGATCCTTCAAGTTCTGCCTGGGAAGTGCAGACTCTTCCGCTCTCCATCACAGGCTAGACTCAGGGCCAGAAAACCTGCTCTTAGGGGTCAGATTCCGAGTATTTTAGGGCCATATTCCCTAAATGTGTGGCTGCATGGGGGAGGGTGAAGCCACATCCGAGAGAAACTGTGTTCATGGACGCAGCAGCCAGACTGACTCCATATGCAAACCCGAGCAGTGTGTTATCTGAACACCCTACAGGAAACCCTGTTCACACTACAGTTGAGGACCCTCAAACTGACCTAACAAGCAATAATTAGCATTTTATTTTTTTTTAAGAGGGCTTAGAAAAGTTTGTTTACAAATTCTTGTCAACAAGAGTTATCTCTTGGGAGACAAACTTGAAAAGATTTACGGACATGCCAGTTGGTAAAGTTAAAGGAAAACCTAACTTTAAGCTAAGCATGCTGGAATATGCCTCCAATGTGAATGACATTTTGTTGGACTTCATGTTAACGAGATGATTGGGTGGCATCATGGACTCAATGGACATGAGTTTGAGCAAACTCTGGGAGATAGTAAAGGATTGGGAAGCTTGGCATGCTGCAGTCCATGGGTCACAAACAGTCTGACATGACTGAGCGAATGAACAACAATGAGAACTTCTGCTAACAATATATACCACATTTGAAAGGCAGCTAGTTAATCAATAAAGGTTGTAAGTTTCTCATCAGGTCGAGGATGAGAAATTACTCTGTATGTGTCCTGTGGGAAACTCGGCAAGAGAAACAGAACTGATCCCTAGGATCTGGGAACAGCTTCTGCTCTATGTGTTTGAAAATATCTGTTCTATGATTAGTGGTAGAGAGCCTCTAATAGTTTACTTAGATAAAGTGTGATGATCATATTTTAAACAATTCTTCAAAATTGAATCTGAGTATAGTCTCCTTCGGAGAAGGCAATGGTACCCCACTCTAGTACTCTTGCCTGGCAAATCCCATGGACAGAGGAGCCTAGTGGGCTGCAGTCCATGGGGTCGCTAAGAGTCGGGACGACTGAGTGACTTCACTTTCGCTTTTCACTTTCATACACTGGGGAAGGAAATGGCAACCCACTCCAATATTCTCACCTGGAGAATCCCAGATAGAGAGGAGCCTAGTGGGCTGCCATCTATGGGGTCACACAGAGTCGGACACAACTGAAGCGACTTAGCAGCAGCAGCATAGTCTCCTTGGTCTATCACTTGATGAGAGAAGTATGTATATGTCAAAATCCTATAGATCCAAGATTAAAAAGAATGAGTCCACTGATAACCATCAGTCTCATTGCCATGAATAAATACTTCTTCACACCATAAGAGAATGCGCTGCACTGCTTCATGTATGCTGTGTTTCTTTAGCCCTGCCAGTGAAAGGTTTAGTATCTTTGTTCCAAACAGGTTTCTAAATTCCAATTTAATGTTATGAAATTAAGTCTTTCTTCTAGTTCTCAAATTATATTTATATGTTCTTTTCATTTTAATTCATTTGAGAAATACCTTTAAAATATTGCAGTTTTGATATTAAAAACATTGAGCTCCATAGAGAAAAGAGATATTTACCACTGGCATTTATGAATAATCAAAGCAAGTATTAAAACCTTATTAAAACTCTCATCTTGGCTGAAGTATTATAGTCATATAATCACATACTTCATCGCCATGATATAGTAATAAGAAAAACCATGTGGAATTCAGTTAGATTAGGTTTCTTCATTTGTAAATCATCCATGACATTTTTGAGTATTTCTGATATGGTCTTCAGCCTACTGCCAGAAATAGAGGACTTTATTTCCAGTTTCCATTTTTTCCCAAGTGTTAATGCTAAGGAAATAATGTGTTAGGGACCACTTTTTCAATAGTTTCCTCTTTTTTTCTGCCTAATGCTCACCTTTTCACTCTTTCTTGATGGTAAAATGTAACAACATAAATTAGGTTTTTCTACATATAAATTAGTATAATATTTGATTGATTTTCAGCATAACATCAGTAATCAAAAAGCACCTAATGCATTAAATGGAGTACTTTTTATCTATTCAATTGTTTAGTACTAGTCTGTGTGCAGGAAAGCATAATAGCTCATCTACATACTCTGCACACATTTTCTGGATACTCTCATAAACGTATGTACTCGTTAACTCTTCTAATCAAGATCTGCACTTACGAAGGTGTCCCTGTGGGTCCAGTGGTTAGGACTCTGCACTCCTAATGTCCAGGCCTGGGTTCAGTCTCTGGTTAGGGAGCTAGATTCTGCATGCAGCAGTGAAGATGTGCACAGCCAAATAAGTAAAAGTAAAAAAAAAAATTAATAGATATTCATATACTATATCAGGTTTCACAAACAGATTATATTAAAGGAGCACTAATATACTTATAGAATTAGTAGTTAAACTACTGAACTTCCACAATAAGTCTGGAGTCATCTAGTCATTTTAATGGATGGTTATCTATCCATCTATCATCTACCTGTCTGCCTGTCTGTCTACAGACAGAGGGGAAAGACAAAAAGATTAAGTATTTCTCGAAGTTATGTACTTGATTTAAGTCTTTTCTATGGGTAAGCATGGCGTCTGTGCCTAGTAAAGTGCATACAATCATTTTGTTTTAAATCAATACTTCAGATCCTATTGTAGGATGGTTTAAGGTCTGAAGAAAAGATTTTTTTGCTAACATATCTCGCATCTCTTCATGGATCTTGCTTCTATTAAAGATCACTAAGTTGAAATGGTACTTGACCATGGACATAGTGTGTGCCTGCAATACTAGTAGCTAACGGTGTCAGACTGCCTCTGTGACGGCTCACTGACACAGCACAGGCAGTGCAAGCGCCAGGATGGGCAGCCGGATGTGAAGATGAGAGCAGAGAAAACTCAGTATTCACAGTGTAATCTGAGGAACCTTTATGCAGTTGTTGTGACTTGAGCTAGTTCTAACATCTTAGTTAGGACTTTCCCCCCAATAATATACAGATAATTTGTTGAATTTCACTTGTCAGCAGATATTAGGTGGGGTCTCCATGCCCACGGATGGGGTGTGACTGGCATCAGAGCTTATCTAACTTAGGAAAACCCACTGTCTCCATCAGGATTTCTGCAGGATGGGACGAATGGCAACTTCCAACACCAGCCTCTGTCCTCTGAGGACTCGTGTCTTCTTCCCATCATCACTCCTTGGCCCTTAACTCCAAAGTGGAGATAAAATAAAATCATGAGAAAGTATATAGCTACAGGAGGCAGTGGAAAAGAAGAGAAAAGGGTCAAAACAAGGAGAAAGATGAGAAGAACTGAAAGCAGCAAGCAGTGGTAGATTTATATCCAAAAATATCGATAATCATATTGATACACTTTGAAAATTTAGAATTAATTAAAAAGCAAAGGTTGTTGTTTGAGTAACAATTTAATATCTAATTACATGCTATCTCTGTGACATTCACACTGCATTAAACATGTAGACATGCTATAAATAAATGTATGGAAAAACACTGCATGTAAATACTAATCAAGGACAGCTAGAGTGGCTACATTCATATGAGACAGAATAGAGTTCCAAATAAGGAATTATTAGAGGTACAGAGAAAACTACATAAGGAGACAGAGCAACCCTAAAGGTGTAAGCATGAAACAACACAGCATTTAATAATCAAAACAAAAACTAATAGAACTGAAAGTAGAAAAAGACAAATCTATAATTAAAATTGGATAATTCAACAGACATCTCTCAGTAATTAATAAAACAAGCAGACAGAAAATCAGTCTGAATAATCCTATTAACCAACTTCATCTAATTGACATTTTTAGAACCACTCACTGAAGAGGAGCATAGTACACATTTTTCTCACATGTACACTGAACTTTTACCAGGATAGGGGGAAAAAAGGCAATTATATAACATATAGTCTTTGTCCAAAAGGATTGAAATTAGGAGCCAGTTACAGAAAAATATCTGGGATATCACTGCAAATTAAACAGTACATGGTACATTAGGAAATATTTCTAAGTGAATAAAATTGAATAAAAAGGAAAACACAAAGAATCAACATTTTTAAGACATAGCCAAGCAGTGCTTAGAGGGAAATATACAGCATTCAGTGCTTGTACTAGTCAAGGTTCTCTGGTTAAATAGAACCAGTAGGGATATATATGAAGAGATTTAATAAAAATGAGTTGAGTCCCACTATTGTGGAGGCTGAGAACTCCCACAATCTGCTCTCTGCAAGCTGGAGCCCCATGAAGCCAGAGGTGGGATTCAGTCCAGAGGAGAGGCCTGAGAACCAGAGGCAAGTTGTATATGAGGAATTCAGTGTCCTCGCTCAAGAAATCAGGCAGGAAAGGCTGAGTTCTCTTCCTTTTCCTGTCTTTCTATTGTATTTAGACATTTCCTGGATTGGAGGATGCTCCCCAAACTAGGGACTCCAAAATCGCTGCAGATGTTGACTGCAGCCATGAAATTAAAAGGCACACTTACTCCTTGGAAGAAAAGCTAATGACAAACCTAGACAGCATATTAAAAAGCAGAGATACTGCTTTGCCGACAAAGGTCCATACAGTCAAAGTTACAGTTTTTCCAGTAGTCATGTATGGATGTGAGAGTTGGACTATAAAGAAAGCTGAGCACTGAAGAATTGATGCTTTTGAACTGTGGTGTTGGAGAAAACTCTTGAGAATCCCTTGGACTGCAAGAAAATCAAACCAGTCAATCCTTCCTAAAGGAAATCAGAAGGACTGATGCTGAAGCTGAAACCCCAAAACCTTGGCCACCTGATGAGAAGAGCTGACTCATTAGAAGAGACCCTGTTGCTGGGAAAGATTGAAGGCAGGAGGGGAAGGGGACAACAGAAGATGAGATGGTTGGATGGCATCACCGACTCAACAGATATGAGTTTGAGTAAGCTCCAGGCGTTGGTGATGGACAGGGAAGCCTGGTGTGCTGCAGTTCATGGGGTTGCAAAGAGTCAGATATGACTGAGCAACTGAACTGAACGGAATCCACACCAGGGAGGCAAGGTGATTTATGATCCATAGATCAAACACTAATTTCATCTGGAAACATCCTCACAGACACACCCAGAAACAACATTTATCCAAATATCTAGTCACCCTGAGATCCAGTCAAATTGACATATAAAATTAACCATCACAATTATAGAGGAAAAAAAGCCTTGAAACAATAATCTAAGCTTCCACATTGTCACACTAGATAGGAAAGCCAAAAAGGGCAAAATTCAATGAGACAGAAAAACAACAGAGAAAACAAAACCAACAGTGAGTGAGTCTAGTAGAGAAAAAAGATGGGAACTACAAACTACCAGCATCAGCCTAAAGATAAGCCATGAGTACATTCCCTACATACATAGAATGATAGTACCATGGAAAAATGAACAAATTACTCTACAGACACAATCTTCAAATTACTCTACAGACACAATAAATAACTCAAAATACCGTTTATTCAGTGAATAAATGAAGTTTTAGTGAAAAACCTTCTTTCAAAGCAAACTCCAGTCCCAGGTAGCTTAGCTGCTGATTCTACCTACTACTTTACAGTCAAATAATATCGATTTTATTTAAATTCTTCCAGAAAATAGAAGAGAACAGAGTATCTCTCAACTAATTTATGAGAGCAGAATTACCCTTATATCAAAACCAGACAAAGATTCTACAAAAAAAGAAAACTCCAGATAATTTCACTCATGATCATATATGTAAATGTCCTTAACAAAATATTATCAAATCAAATCCAGCCATATATATATACTAAATATTATACCATGACCAATTAGGGGTTTGGCCCATAAAGGTGAGCTTTTTTCAACATTGATATTTTTCATTCTATTAGCAAATTCAATATAAATTAATTCTTGTATATAAGAAAATAAAATCACCTCAACAAATGCTGAAAAGGCTCTTAATAAAATCAATATCCATTCATATAAAAAATCTTAGGAAAGTCATCCAATTTTGTAAACATACACACACAAAATCAATAGTAAATATCATAATTAATAGTGAAAAACTGAAAGCTTTCCCCCCCAAACTGGGAATCTTAATGTTTTCCACTCTCATCACTTCTATTCAAAATTGTACAAGATTTTCCAGCCAGTAGATAAGGAGAAAATAGACTAACACTGTTTAATTATAAAATAGACTTTTTCAGAAATAACTTTTTTTTAATATAGAAAATTTCAAGGAATATGCAAAATATCTCCTAAAACTATAACAATAACTGAATTTAGCAAGGTTGCAGAGTCAAAGAGAAAAAAGCCCCACTGTTCTATCTTCACTAGCAATAAATATTTTGATATAGAATATAAGAAATGATGATAAAATATAATCAAAAAACATGAAATGCATAGGGATAAATCTAAGTAAATATATGAGTTTCATATGATGAAAATTATTAATGACATAAATTAGATAAGACAAATAAATTCAGAGATACATTTTGTTTATGGATCTCAAGACTCTATTTTAATATATCTGTTATCCTCAAGTTAGTCTATACTTCCCATCTCCTAGTCAAACATTCAGCAGAAATTTTGAGCAATTGAAAAACAAATGATATAATTTACTTGGAAAAATAAACATCCTGAAAGAGCCAACATAGCCTATTTTAAGACTGTACTATAACAATAACACTACACTAACCAAGATAGAGTATTAGTATTGGATAGACATGAATGGAATAGAATCAAAATTACAGAAATACGCAAACTCTTATTCAGTTCATTTTTGTCAGTGTTACCAATGCAATTCATTAGAGAAAGGACAGTCTTTGCAATAAGTGATGTTGATATAAAATATAAAATAATCAAATTTGAAAACACCCTTTTCTCTGAAGCCCTAGCAGTTTGGCCACCTGATACAAAGAGCTGACTCACTGGAAAAGATCTTCATGTTGGGAAAGATTGAGGGCAGGAGAAGGGGGCGGCAGAGTATGAGATGGTTGGATGGCATCACCAATTCAATGGACATGAATTTGAGCAAACTCTGGGAAATAGTGGGCGCTTCCCTGTCCTGGTGTGTTGCAGTCTATGGGGTCGCAGAGAGTCAACATGACTTAGTGACTGAACAACAAAAAACAACCCTTTCCTCACAGCTTATACAAGACTAACTTGAACTAGATCATCTTATGGATCATAAATACCTAAAAGTTTAAAAATCTGTGTCAAAACATAGGAGCATTTCTTTGCAATCTTGAATTACATACATGTTTTTTAAAGCATACACACAAAAAAACACATTATAAAATATCATAAAAGAAAAAAATGACACTTAAAATTACAGTGTCTGCCTTTGAAAGACCCTGTTAAGAAAACAGACAAATATGCTCTGGGAGAAATTATTTTAAAACCAATATCAAATAAAATATCAATTCAAAAATACTAACTGAATGATAAGAATCCAATAAAAAAAGAAAACCAAAATAGCTAAAGAAGCACACAAAAAATGCTCCACATCTTTATCCAGCAGGGAAATTCCAACTAAAACCACAAACGAAATACTTCACACCTGCCAGAAGAGCTAAGAACAACAACAACAACAAGTGAGCAAAACTAATAACACCAAAACTAGAGTTGTGGAGCAACCAGAACTCTACCCTTTCCCGTTAAGTCATACAAATGCTTTACCACCCTCAGAAACAGCTTGGTGGCTGCTTATTAAATTAGCAGCCCTACTCCTGAATATCTACCCAAGGGAAATAAAAACACTGCTTACAAATGATTTGCAAATGCTCATATGGCTTTTTACTCATAGGGGTAAATACTGAGGGAAGAAATGTAATGTCCAAACTACTGAGCAAATTATCAGATTGTGGCCTATAGTCAACAGTGAAAAGGAACAGAATTATGTGAAGGATTACAACAAGGACTGATGGAGGGGGTCAGACACAGTCTGTCTGAGCCCATTTACAACATCTAGGAACAGCAAAACCAGTGACCAGATTAGTAGTTATGAAGGCCCAGGGGGCAGAGAGAGGTTAATTACAAAAGAGCATTGAGAAGACTCCCTGGAGGGATAGAAATATTCTGCACCTTGATTAAAGTATCAGTTATACCTCTATATACATATGTCAAGATCCCTCTAAGTACAAATAAAAGAATTATGTAAATAATACCAATAAGAACCCAGCTTATTAAAAAATGTAAGGAAAAAAATGCAAAAAATTAAAAACCATGCTTTGCCTTGCTAATCTTCCATAATTACTTCCTCCATATCCAAAATAAGTGGAGTCTAATTTCTAAATTCTTCACAAGATCATGCATTATGCTTTTTATTCACTGCAGCAAGAAATAATTTGTACTTTGTTGGGTTGCTCTATTATTAGGTGAAATCCAGTACTCTTGCCTGGCAAATCCCATGGACAGAGGAGCCTGATGGGCTGCAGTCCATGGGGTCACTAGAAGTCAACCATGACTGAGTGACTTCACTTTCGCTTTTTACTTTCATGCATTGGAGAAGGAAGTGGCAACCCACTCCAGTGTTCTTGCCTGAAGAATCCCAGGGACAGGGGAGCCTGGTGAGCTGCCGTCTCTGGGGCTGCACAGAGTCGGGCATGACTGAGGCAATTTAGCAGCAGCAGCAGCAGCAGCAGCAGAGATTAGTACACTGACTATTGGGCTTCCAGAGAGACTTTATTTTGACATTTAAAGCCTGATGGATAGACTCAAATATAATTTTTCTAGTTGCCTACTTGAATTTTTGTGCTCAGTTCATATTGCTTACTTCTGTACTCAACCATATTCTTATTTCTGTGTTTTTACTGGTCCAAAATTTTGGAACTCATTCATGCAAAATGCCGAGCTGAATGAAGCACAAGTGGGAATCAAGATTGTCTGGAGATATATCAATAACCTCAGATAAGCAGATGACACCACCGTTATGGCAGAAAGCGAAGAGGAACTAACGAGCTTCTTGATGAAGATGAAAGAGGAGAATGAAAAAGCGCCTTAAAACTCAACATTCAAAAAATGAAGATCATGGCATCAAGACCCATTACTTTGTGGAAAATAGATGGGGAAACAATGGAAACAGTGAAAGACTTTGTTTTCTGGAGCTCCAAAATCACTGCAGATGGTGACTGCAGCCATGAAATTAAAAGACGCTCCTTGGAAGAAAATCTACGACCAACCTAGACAGCATATTAAAAAGCAGAGACTACTTCACCAACAAAGACCCATCTAGTCAAAGCTATGGTTTTGCCAGTAGCCGTGTATAGATGTGAGAGTTTGGCCAATAAAGAAAGCTGAGCACCAAAGAACTGATGCTTTTGGACTGTGGTATTGGAGAAGACTTTTGAGAGTCCCTTGGACTACAAGGAGATCCAACCAGTCAATCCTAAAGGAAATCAACCTTGAATATTCATTGGAAGAACTGATGCTGAAGCTGAAGCTCCAATACTTTGGCCACCTGATGCGAAGAGCTGACTCATTAGAAAAGACCCTGTTGCTGAGAAAGACTGAAGGCAGGAGGAGAAGGGGACAACAGACATCCAGCCATTAAATGGGTGGATGGAATCACCAACTCAATGGACATGAGTTTGAGCAAGCTCCAGGAGATGGTGAAGAACAGGGAAACCTTACTGGCGGCAGTCCATGGGGTCTCAAAGAGTGGGACACAACTGAGCAACTGAACAACAACAGTGCTAGAGATAAAAATAAAAGCACACAAAAACTGAGATATATACCTAATTTTGCCCACATTACTCTCTAATATGTAAAGAGAAGTATCAAGAGCAAAGATAAACAACATGACCTTAATAAACCAACAGTCCTGAGGCAGACTCAGAACCCAAGGTACAAGGCCATGATTCCAAACAGATCTGAACACAGTGTCATGCAAGTAAGAAGGAAAGAAGGATAATGGTCAGAAAATTATACTATAAACTTAATGGGACATGGAGGGCTGGACAAATGAGTTTAGCTGCTCATGTGAAAGAGTAAATACGACTGGCAATATAAATGCAGATGCCAGAGTGCAAACACCAGTTTATCAAATTTTATCCTGTATTTTTACTTCCTGTTCTATTGGGAATAAAACACAGGGGAAAACAGAGAGCGAGAGGTGTTAAGAGAGCAAGCCTTGCCACGGGGGCTGAGAGGCTGTCACGGATCAAGTTATTCAGTTCAGTTCAGTTCAGTCGCTCAGTCGTGTCCGACTCTTTGTGACTCCATGAATCGCAGCACACCATGTCTCCCTGTCCATCATCAACTCCCGGAGTTCACTCAGACGCACGTCCATCGAGTCAGTGATGCCATCCGGCCATCTCATCCTCTGTCGTCCCCTTCTCCTCCTGCCCCCATTCCCTCCCAGCATCAGAGTCTTTTCCAATGAGTCAACTCTTCTCTTGAGGTGGCCAAAGTACTGGAGTTTCAGCTTTAGCATCATTCCTTCCAAAGAAATCCCAGGGTTGATCTACTTCAGAATGGACTGGTTGGATCTCCTTGCAGTCCAAGGGACTCTCAAAAGTGTTCTCCAACACCACAGTTCAAAAGCATCAATTCATCAGTGCTCAGCTTTCTTCACAGTCCATCTCTCACATCCATACATGACCACAGGAAAAACCATAGCCTTGACTAGATGGACCTTCATCGGCAAAGTAATGTCTCTGCTTTTGAATATGCTATCTAGGTTGATCATAGCTTTCCTTCCAAGGAGTAAGTGTCTTTTAATTTCATGGCTGTAGTCACCATCTGCAGTGATTTGGGAGCCCCCCAAAATAAAGTCTGACACTGTTTCCACGGTTTCCCTATCATTTTCCCATGAAGTGATGGGACCGAATGCCATGATCTTCGTTTTATGAATGATGAGCTTTAAGCCACCTTTTTCACTCTCCTCTTTCACTTTCATCAAGAGGCTTTTTAGCGTCTCTTCACTTCCTGCCATAAGGGTGGTGTCATCTGCATATCTGAAGTTTTTAATATTTTTCCTGGCAATCTTGATTCCAGCTTGTGTTTCTTCCAGTCCAGCATTTCTCATGATGTACTCTGCAGAGAAGTTAAATAAGCAGGGTGACAATAGACAGCCTTGACGTACTCCTTTTCCTATTTGGAACCAATCTGTTGTTCCATGTCCAGTTCTAACTGTTGCTTCCTGACTTGCATACAGATTTCTCAAGAGGCAGGTTAGGTGGTCTGGTATTCCCATCTCTCTCAGAATTTTCCAGTTTCTTGTGATCCACACAGTCAAAGACTTTGGCATAGTCAATAAAGCAGAAATAGATGTTTTTATGGAACTCTCTTGCTTTTTCCAGATCCAGCGGATGTTGGCAATTTGATCTCTGGTTCCTCTGCCTTTTCTAAAACCAGCATAAACATCAGGAAGTTCACATATTGCCAAAGCCTGGCTTGGAGAATTTTGAGCATTATTTACTAGCATGTGACAAGAGTGCAACTGTGCGGCACTTTGAGCATGCTTGGGCATTGCCTTTGTTTGGGATTGGAATGAAAACTGACCTTTTCCAGTCCTGTGGCCACTGCTGAGTTGTCCAAATTTGCTGACATATGGAGTGCAGCACTTTCACAGCATCATCTCTCAGGATTTGGAACAGCTCAACTGGAATGCCATCACCTCCACTAGCTTTGTTTGTAGTGATGCTTTTTAAGGCCCACTTGACTTCACTGGAATGTGATGTCTGGCTCTAGGTGAGTGATCATACCATCGTGATTATCCGGGTCATGAAGATCTGTTTTGTACAGTTCTTCTGTGTATTCTTGCCACCTCTTCTTAATATCTTCTGCTTCTGTTAGGTCCATACCATTTCTGTCCTTTATTGAGTCCATTTTTGTGTGAAATGTTCCCTTGGTATCTCTAATTTTCTTGAAGAGATGTCTAGTCTTTCCCATTCTGTTCTTTTCCTCTATTTCTTTGCATTTTTCACTGAACTCTTAACTCCTAATAAGGTCTTGGTGTCCAGAATAGCCAGGAACATGGGGCTTTCCAACAGAGCCATGCAGCCCCAGGGAACAGGCGTGTCACACCTTTCAGGCCTCTCAGAGCCCCATGGGGTGTGCTCCAGCCAAGCCCTGGAGTCCAGCAGCAGGGCATTTCTCTGAGGCCTCTGACTCTGGAGAAGGAGGGCAGGGTGATACTTTCACCTCATAGAGAATACCACTGTGTCTGGAGGAAGGGGAGGTCACTTATTTGGGACAGTGGATTATAAATTTAAAAGTGAAAATGTGTATTTTTTTATTTAGTGAGAATGAGTTGTCCTTTTCTCTCTGGGTTGGATTGATGAAGTCATTTTTCTAAGCCTGTTCTTTTACATCTGAGAATACTAAGGTTTTGCTTCACCTAAAACCATACTGTTTCCACTGTTTCCCCATCTATTTCCCATGAAGTGATGGGACCGGATGCCATGATCTTTGTTTTCTGAACGTTGAGCTTTAAGCCAACTTTTTCACTCTCCTCTTTCACTTTCATCAAGAGGCTTTTTAGCGCCTCTTCACTTTCTGCCATAAGGGTGGTGTCATCGGCATATCTGAGGTTATTGATATTTCTCCTGGCAATCTTGACTCCAGCTTGTGTTTCTTCCAGTCCAGCATTTCTCATGATGTACTCTGCAGAGAAGTTAAATAAGCAGGGTGACAATAGACAGCCTTGACGTACTCCTTTTCCTATTTGGAACCAGTCTGTTGTTCCATGTCCAGTTCTAACTGTTGCTTCCTGACCTGCATACAGATTTCTCAAGAGGCAGGTCAGGTGGTCTGGTATTCCCATCTCTCTCAGAATTTTCCACAGTTTCTTGTGATCCACACAGTCAAATGCTTTGGCATAGTCAATAAAGCAGAAATAGATGTTTTTATGGAACTCTCTTGCTTTTTCCATGATCCAGCGGATGTTGGCAATTTGATCTCTGGTTCCTCTGCCTTTTCTAAAAGCAGCTAGACAGCAGGAAGTTTATAGTTCATGTATTGCTGAAGCCTGGCTTGGAGAATTTTGAGCATGACTTTACTAGCATGTGAGATGAGTGCAATTGTGTGGTACTTTTAGCATTCTTTGGCATTGCCTTTCTTTGGAACTGGAATGAAAACTGACCTTTTCCAGTCCTGTGGCCACTGCTGAGTTTTCCAAATTTTCTGGCATATGGAGTGCAGCACTTTCACGGCATCATCTCTCAGGATTTGAAACAGCTCAACTGGAATTCCATCACCTCCACTAGCTTTGTTCATAGTGATGCTTTCTAAGGCCCACTTGACTTCACATTCCAAGATGTCTGGCTCTAGATTAGTGATCACATCATTATGATTATCTGTGTTGTGAAGATCTTTTTTGTACAGTTCTTCCACATATTCTTGCCACCTCTTTTTAGTATCTTCTGCTTCTGTTAGGTCCATACCATTTCTGTCCTTTATTGAGTCCATCTTTGCATGAAATGTTCCCTTGGTATCTCTAATTTTCTTGAAGAGATCTCTAGTCTTTCTCATTCTGTTGAAACCGTGTCAGACTTTATTTTTAGGGGCTCCAAAATCACTGCAGATGGTGACTGCAGCCATGAAATTAGAAGATGCTTACCCCTTGGAAGAAAAGTTATGACCAACCTAAATATCATATTCAAAAGCAGAGACATTACTTTGCCGACAAAGGTCCGTCTAGTCAAGGCTATGGTTTTTCCTGTGGTCATGTATGGATGTGAGAGTTGGACTGTGAAGAAGGCTGAGCGCTGATGAATTGATGCTTTTGAACTGTGGTGCTGGAGAAGACTTTTGAGAGTCCTTTGGACTGCAAGGAGATCCAAGCAGTCCATTCTGAAGGAGATCAGCCCTGGGATTTCTTTGGAAGGAACGATGCTAAAGCTGAAACTCCAGTACTTTGGCTACCTCATGCAAAGAGTTGACTCATTGGAAAAGACTCTGATGCTGGGAGGCATTGTGGGCAGGAGGTGAAGGGGATGACCGAAGATGAGATGCCTGGATGGCATCATGGACTCGATGGACATGAGTCTGAGTGAATTCTGAAAGATGGTAATGAACAGGGAGGCCTGGGTTGCTGTGATTCATGGTGTCGCAAAGAGCTGGACACGACTGAGCAACTGAACTGAACTAAAGCCATACAGCTTTAATGGTGGGACTGGGTGGGTGGAGGGCGGGTATCTTTAATTCCCACAGGAATTTTATTTAGTCACAGTCTAAATATATGTTTTTTTAGGGAATAAAAATCACATAATGCTTGAGTAATTCACACCTCCAGCCAAGCTCTCCCAACCTTTGTTGACTCTGCCTGCGGGAAATCCACCACTACCACCTCCCAGGTATTTAAGCAAAGTACAATCACACAAGAAGACAACAAGGGATTTTAGTCCAAACAAGCCAAGCACAGTGACAGGTTAACTATAAAACCCTCCTCAGCCTCACCTCATGATGTGCCCACTCTGTCCGCATGCGAGGGGCCTGTTCCCTCCTTACCGGCAGCACCGCCCTTCTTCCTGGAGTATCCCCATGTCTGAAAAGAAAGCATGCCCTGGAAGCACACCGGGCTTGTCAGGAACTGCTTCTCCTTCAGCAGCCTTCCTGTCTGCCTGGGTTGGGCCTGTTTTCTAACCCAGTAGATCCAGCCTGTTTTCCAAGTCAGGAGATGCAGCTGCAGGCCCAAGCTCTGTGTGCGGAAATGGCCTCTGTAGGGGTGGGGGTGGGGGTCCCACAGTGAAGGCCGTGGCCGTCGCAGGTGGGGAAGGCACGGGTGCGCTCATTTCCTCCAGTTCCCTTCCCAAGGCTGTCTTTTACCCTTGAGCAAAGGTCGAAGATTTCCATGGTAAAAAAATAACAGCGATATGCAACTAAGGAACTGGCCGACAAACAGAGCAGGAGAAAAATTTCCCAAGGACACTGGCAAGCCACCGGCTCTTTTGAAATGGATATCTTTTAAAAAGCACCAGAAAGAAGAGCTCCCATTATGTGGAAACACAACAGCTCTGCAAATTAAACTCCTGTCACGCTTTACTGGACACAGTACGCGTGCAAATGCAAGGGCAACACAGCTGCGCTAAATGCATACTAGAGAGTGCAGAGGCTGTGGTGTTGAGAACTGGAGAACTGCACACACATTCGCCCCCTTGAAAAGTCAAAGAAACTCCATTTTGACCAAATGAGGGGAAAAGTGAAAATGTGTCCTCATTTTTCCCCCTTTTTAGACATACTCATCTGTGTGCATTCCTTAAACCTCAGCTTACAAAAGAACTGGCTGAGCAGACCTAGCGGGATATTGCAGGGGAACAGCAAATCGGGCAGGCAGATTCATTTCCTCTGCCATGGACGGCATCGCTAGCCTGCTGTGCCTCAAGCCTCAGGTCAGAAAGCTTGTCTGTGTGCCTGTGTACTGGGCGGAGGTCAGCCACTTGCCCGGCGGGCTCTGTGTAATTAGTCAGAGTCATATAAGACTCAGCTCCCCACGCTGGAACTGTCTTAAGAGTATTTCTTCGATTCTTTCCGATCTAAGGTTAGGCGTTTTGCCAGAGAAGACAGAAAAAGGCTCACTAAAACCAAGAAGTTGGCTGATTTATGCAGGGAAAAGTATGCATGGTCAGCAAGTGACTTTCTTGATTCCTGAAAGGACTGTTAGGACTTCAATAGGATCGGACAGGCGCCCTACGAGTTTGTACTTTGTTGAGTCTGTTGGATCTGGGGCACTCACTGAGCAGGTCAGAGCAAAGCAGGGCCCGCGCCGATGTGATGATTTTAGATGTTTAATGTGTATATTACATGATCTTAAAGCTGACATAATGACTTTATGTTAGCAATTTTCTGAAAATCCTTATATATGAACACTTAACTTACAGTAAACATAAAGCAACTGTTTAAGACTTGCTTCAACAAATTCCCCTTAAGCCCATATCTGTGTTTGTAACTAAGCCTAAACTGTTACCTAAAGGAACTCTCCCAGTCCCACCAGAACTTGCATTGAAATTTCCACTTCAAACTAAACTCTACAACTCAAAATATCCTGCTTTCCTGCCCCACCTCCCAGATACTAAGACTCTGGCCAGTGTAGTGCCCCCCTATAACTTACTGTGCTTATCAACATGCTATTGGGGTAGTATTTTCAGGGAATGTTATTTTTATTAATAACTGTTTAATTTCAGATACTTATAGAGTATTAAAACCATAGGAAATACTGTGATGCACAAATTTATATCCTTTTGCATATATATATATATATATGTATAAATGTACATACACTCTAGCTAATGCTTATTATCTGTGGATTTCATTTTACCAGTTCATCTATTCACTAACATTTATGTGTAACCTCCAAACCAAACTTTGAGAACTTAGCAGGCCTTTGGGTTCATTTGCACATGTGCACACCAGTCTGAAAACTGGAGTTGCCCCCCGCAACAGTCCCGGTTGAGGTCAGAGAAAGGGGCGCACTGCCTGTTAGTGTCCCGCTAAGACCCTCTATGAAAACGATCTACTCTGCTCAATGTGCATTTGGTCATCTTTAAAATGGATATAGAAACCGAAAAAGGCATATTAAAGCAATATAATTCAAATGATCAAAAGGAATAACATCTCAGTAAAAACAGGTTATTAAATTCTCCTTTCCTCTATTATTCAATTTCTTATATGCAAAATGCACATTGCATAGTAACATATGAATAACACAAGGAACCACTTTCTAGAACATTAAAAGCATAAATTTTATACCTAGAAATTGTTTATAATTCTTGCCAGGTCTACTTAAAGATGATAATTATAAAGATATAGTTCACCCTACACAGTTAAAACCCAACTTCAAAAGAGTTAATCTAATTAAACCCAGTTATTTAAAAATGAGTGTCTCTATAGAGTGTTAAAATATGTTAGCATTTTAGCTAGTGTATTTACAAAGGGTCCAATAGTTTACAACTCATATTGACTAATGATTAACCTCCTTTGGAAGGTTACCTTCATATTTCCAAGGTTTTTGTTATATAATGTCCAGAATATTTTGTAGCAGACCCATGACATTAGGGAGTAAGTCTGTGACATTTTCTTATAGAAGAATCAGTGGGATTCTGTAACAATAACTCTTTCTTCTCCCAACTTGTTATCTACCTGAGAAGAAAAAAAAAAAATCTCCAAAAGTATACTGTCATGTGAACGTTAAAGATAGAAAGTGTTTCTCTCTTTTTGGAGCGAAACTGAATGGTGGATAATAATTTCATCTATGTTCATTGCACAGGTGAAACAAAATGTTTGTGTAGGTACTAACTGGATCTATTCAAAGCTACAGTTGAAAACAAATGTTCAAAGGGGATGTATTCAGTTCAGAGTCTCTACTTGCTTTTAATGCCCTGGAGCTAGAATCAGGGAAAGCAGATGAAGTCCTGTGAAAGCAGCAGCTCATCAACTCTTTGCTGGATAAAGAACTCCTGTGTTCCATAGGTGAACAGCGCTGACCATCTGGCAAATAGAAAGTGTTCTAGGAAGTTCATTTTGATCAGTTGGGAGAGAAAGAGTTATATGGGAGAAGTTGTACAGAACAGAATCAAACAAAATAGACTTTTGAATGACTGAGAATGCTAGATTTTGTAGGAAACTATGCTGAAATGTCAATATGAAACATAAAAGATAAAATAAGAGTATGCAATTTGTTCAGTTAATAGAAAACTGTAACAGTAAAATAATAAACAAATTATTCCATGAAATAAACAACAGAAGCAGTCTGATTTGTCTGTGAAATTGTACCACAGTTCCAAGTAAAAATCACATGTCTACATGTTGTTCCCCTGCAGTTCTACATTTTAACTAAGTGGCCACTGGGTGTCACTACTTCACATTAACCTGTCATACTCCTAAATTATAGAGGATGTCTAAAGAATTCTTGGATTTGTCAACTCTCTGAAACGTCACCTTCCAAAATGAAATTTTTTAAATTAATTAAAATTAAGATTATTTGGCTGTTCCTAAGGTACAATAAATAAAACTGCTCTACATACTAAGTGACAGGTCTCTGTGTGGACACATATTTTCATTTCTTTCAGGTAAATTTCTAGGTGTGGGATTGTTGGGTCTCAGAGTGAGCCATGTTCATCCCTATAGAAAGCTAATAGTTTCCAAAGTGGCTGAACCATTTTACATTCAAATTTGCAATGTATGAGAGTTTCTATGGCTCTACACCCTTCTGGCATGTGATGAGGTCACATTTCTTTCTTTTTTTTTTAAGAGTCTCATGATGGTCTTCATTCTTGTTTCCCTAACTCTCACCAGTGCTGAGCATCCTCCGCGTCTGCAGATTACATACTTTGTGCACACTGTCTTGGGTTCGTGCAATCTTCTTTCTCTATCTCCTCCCCTCATATACCTTCTTTTCTTTTGAAATAAGAGTCTGTTACATATCCTGGGCACAGTTTCTACAGAAGATATGGTTTTTGCAAGTCTGTTTCTCACTTTATCACTCTCTTAAGAGTGTTTTTTGAAGGCAGTCTTTAATTTTAACAAGTTTAGCTTTTTGTGTTTTATTTCATTTTTTTTTTCCACTGACTGAAACTTAATGCAAGAAACTTATTTAGCACCTATCAAC
>SJYE01021982.1:26140-39107 GCA_006408755.1 Eudorcas thomsonii | reverse complement strand
AGCAACCAACATATACATATGAGAGAACGCATCTGGATTTTATAAATTCAGTTCAAAGCATTCTTCATGAAAGTGCAGCATAAACACCATAAATATTTATTCACACACACTGAGAGGAAGGGTGGATAAAAATAAAGGTTAAAGTTTCACTAGAGCCTTAAGAAGACAGGCTCCTTGTTAATCTTAAGACAGACCTTTATCTCAAGAATGTGTAAGGGGCTCATATCTCAGGAATACAGCCTCCGGAAGGCTTTCCGGGGGATGTTTACCCCCCAAAGAAAAAAGAAAACCATCCCAGGAAATTAGTTTCCAGAAGATCAAGTTAGCAGTAAAATTGCAGCTCAGACAGATGTGTCAACCTGATAACAAATGAACCTATCCCTAAAAAATGCCGAGACTTGAGCACCAATCAGATCATTCCACCCTAGTTGTACCTGTTTGTGGTTTTTGTGCTTAAAAACTGCTTTGGAACGAATGTTCGGGGTTCGTTCTTCCCTGGTGGTGATCGAACCCCAGCGCACCGGCCTAATAAATCCTCTTGCTGTTTGCATCGAGTCCGAGCCTTGGAGATTCTTTGGGCGATGGACCCCTGCAAGGAGGCCGAGAGGCCTAACATTTTGGGGGCTCGTCTGGGATCCCTCGCCCATCTCAGATCTCCCTGACTCCTGGATTCGGAGGTACGCTCGAGCTTTCTGTGTGTTCTTGTTGTGCTAACTCTGTTTTTTTTCTCGGAACTGAGGTACCGCTCGCACGTCTGTCCAACTCTGGTTTTCTGAATTTTCTGAAATCTGCCAGGGAGGCAGATCTGTGACGATCCTTGGGGACGCCCAAGACGTCAATCTGGAAGGAGGGTTCAGTTTGACCCCCGTTCGTCCGAATCAGGCGGAGCCTCTGGCGGGGTTCCCATCTGTAGTTTCTTCTGTTTTTGGTCAGACACGCGGCGGCCATTCTCTCTTTCCGTTTCGGTCTTGTTTGTCTTTCTTCTAATTTGTCTTTCCTGTGGCACCCCCAGACGACTTGACGATGGGACAGACTGTGACGACCCCTCTGTCACTGACAACAAGTCATTGGACTGAAGTTAAGACCAGGGCACATAACCTATCAGTAAGGGTTAAGAAGAAAAAGTGGCAGACTCTGTGCTCAGTAGAATGGCCCCGCTTTCAGACAGGGTGGCCACCTGAAGGTTCCTTCTCCTCAGAGAAGGTTAGCCTAATTAGGGCTGTAGTTTTTACCCCTGGACCTCACGGGCAATAAGATCAGATGCCCTATATTATGGTGTGGGAGGACTTGGTCCTCTCCCCCCCGTCATGGGTCCGGCCCTTTGTTCTTTCCACAGGAACGACGTTGGGACCCGCTGTGGGGATTCTCGCCTTGAAACCAGCAGAGAAAAAGGAAGAAAAAGCAAAAGCTCCTGCCAAAAAGATATACCCAGACACTCAGACCAATCTCCTGCTCCTGGACCCCCCTCCACCCTATCCGCTGGCACTAGTCCCCTCGCCAGACCCACTCCCCCCGGCCCCGGCAACCCAGCCACCTGCTCCATCCGAGCCCGCCCCGGACGAGGGGGAGTTGGGCCCAGCGGCGGGGATGCGAAGCCGCTGAGCTGCTGCCCCCAAATCCTCTACCGTCCTTCCCCTCCAGGAGTACGGTCCCCCTGACAACCACGGAAATTGGCCACTCCAATATTGGCCATTTTCCGCCTCAGACCTCTATAATTGGAAAACTCATAACCCCTCATTCTCTGACAATCCACAGGCATTGACTTCTCTAATAGAATCCCTTGTTTTCTCGCACCAGCCCACTTGGGATGACTGCCAACAATTGCTGCAGACTCTTCTCACAACTGAGGAGAAGCAGCGGGTGTTATTAGAGGCCCGGAAAAATGTGCCTGGAGACGACGGGCACCCCATGGCACTACCCAATGAAATAGATGCTGGTTTTCCGCTGACTAGACCCAACTGGGACTACAATTCCCCGGCAGGTAGGGAGCACCTGAGGGTCTACCGCCAGGCTCTGGTGGCGGGTCTCTGAGGGGCTGCGAGACACCCCACAAATCCGGCCAAGGTAAGAGAAGTGACTCAGGGATCCACTGAGTCACCGACTGTGTTTTTAGATAGGTTAATGGAGGCATTTAGACGATTTACTCCTTATGACCCCACGTCCGAGGAGCATAGGGCAACTATAGCAATGGCTTTTATTGATCAGTCAGCCTCAGACATCAGGAAAAAGATGCAGAGACTAGATGGGCTACAAGGATTCTCCCTTCAAGATCTGGTTAGGGAGGCAGACAAAGTATTCAATAAGAGGGAGACAGAAGAAGAAAAGGAGGAAAGAAAAAGAAAGGAACAAGATGAATGAGAGCTGGAGAGAGAGAGGAGGCAAGAGAAAAAATTAACCAAGATTCTGGCTACGGTAATTAGAGAGGGAAGAGGGAGAGATAGGGCTGAAGATAAAGACCGCAAGGGGAGTAAAGCGGGAATTAGACCACCTCTAGATAAGGACCAATGTGCGTACTGCAAAGAAAAGGGGCACTGGCTCAGAGATTGCCCCAAAAAGAAGAGGGGAGGGCCTTCCACTCCCGACAAGATCCTAGCTCTAGAAGAAGAAGATTAGAGGAGACGGGGCTCGGACCCCCTCCCCGAGCCTAGGGTAACTCTCAAGGTGGAGGGGAAGCCTGTGCAGTTCTTGGTAGACGCTGGAGCCCAACACTCGGTCCTGTTGCAGTCAGAAGGGACACTGTCTACAAAAAAGGCTTGGGTACAGGGCGCTACAGGGTACCGGCAGTACCCATGGACTATCCGAAGAACAGTGGATCTCGACGTGGGCCAGGTATCCCACTCGTTCCTTGTGATCCCTGAATGCCCCTACCCCTTGTTAGGACGGGACTTGCTCACAAAAGTGGGGGCTCAGATCCATTTCCACACTGAAGGTGCCACAGTGACGGACAGGAAGGGGAGGCCGCTACAGGTCTTGACCCTAAAACTGGAAGATGAACACAGGCTGTTTGAAAGCCGCCCCTCCCCCTCCCCTGAGGCCACTGATATGCAGGAATGGCTGACTAAAACCCCTCTGGCATGGGCTGAGGCTTCAGGCATGGGGATGGCGGTCCGGCAGCCCCCAGTGGTAGTGGAAGTCAAGGCCTCCTCTGCTCCCATATCTGTCCGTCAGTACCCGATGAGCAGAGAGGCCAGAGACAGGATCCACCCTCATATCCAGTGGCTCCTCAAATTAGGAATACTAATAAAGTGCCAGTCAGCCTGGAACACGCCTCTGCTCCCAGTCCGCAAACCCGGGACAGGCGACTACCGGCCTGTACAGGACTTGAGAGAGGTCAACAAGCGGGTGACCTACCTACACCCCACAGTACCCAACCCCTACAACCTGTTGAGTACACTTTCCCCCAGCCGAAAGTGGTATACTGTCTTGGACTTAAAAGATGCCTTCTTCTGCCTCCAACTCAGTCCCGTCAGCCAGCCAATTTTCGCTTTTGAGTGGAAAGACCCCTTTACGGGACTCTCCGGACAGCTAACATGGACTAGGCTGCCGCAAGGATTCAAAAACTCGCCAACGATCTTTGACGAAGCCCTCCACCAGGACCTCGCGCATTTCCGTGCCACCAACCCCCAGGTAACTTTGCTCCAATATGTAGATGACTTGCTCCTAGCCGCGGACACTAAAGAAGAATGCTGGAAGGGAACTGAGACCTTACTAATCAAGCTTGAATCTCTCGGTTACCGCGCCTCCGCCAAAAAAGCCCAGATCTGCCGGCAGCAGGTCAGTTACCTGGGGTACCAAATCAAAGACGGGAAGTGGTGGCTTTCAGAGGCTAGAAAAGAGACGGTAGCCAGAATACCAGTCCCCCAAAATCCTCGGCAAGTCAGGGAATTCCCGGGTACTGCAGGATTCTACAGGCTCTGGATCCCGGGGTTCACGGAGATGGCTGCTCCCTTGTACCCCCTGACAAAGGGCAGTGTTCCCTTTGTCTGGGGAAAAAGCGAGCAAAAATCCTTTGACAACATCAAGCGAGCCTTGTTGTCAGCTCCTGCCCTGGGACTCCCAGATGTAAACAAGCCGTGTCACCTCTATGTAGCAGAAAATAACGGCATTGCTAAAGGGGTCCTCACTCAAAAGCTGGGACCATGGAATCGGCCTGTGGCATACCTGTCAAAAAAACTGGATCCTGTAGCTGCTGGCTGGCCAAATTGCTTACGTATAGTGGCAGCTGTGGCAGTTCTGGTAAAAGATGCCAATAAACTGAGTTTGGGGCAGAACTTTGTCGTTCCTGCACCCCACGCCTTAGAAAGTGTGATTTGACAACCCCCTGAGAGATGGCTGACCAACGCCAGAGTGAGCCACTATCAGACATTACTCCTGAACTCTGAATGGATCAAATTCATGCCAGCGACTGGGCTTAATCCTGCCACGCTGCTACCAGACCCCGGCCAAGCTGAGGTGGCGCACAATTGCCAAGAGGTGCTGGCTGACGTACACGGGACCCGCAAAGATCTTTCCGACCAGCCGCTTCGGGATGCAGAGGTGACGTGGTATATGGACGGAAGCAGCTTCCTCAAAGAAGGTAAGCGCCGGGCCGGTGCCGCGGTGGTAGATGGGACTAGTGTGATTTGGGCGACTGCCCTCCCGCAAGGAACATCAGCCCCAAAAGCCGAGCTAATAGCCCTCACAAAGGTTCTCCAACTGTCAGAGGGAAAACGGGTTAACATCTACACTGACAGTAGATACGCCTTCGCTACTGCGCATGTGCATAGAGCCATATATCAGTAAAGGGGGCTCCTCACATCTGCTGGTAAAGAGATTAAAAATAAAGATGAAATTCTGGAGTTACTAACTGCTCTTATGTTACCCAAGAAGGTCAGTATAATCCACTGCCTGGGGCATCAAAAAGATCAATCCCCAGTGACAAAGGGAAACAACATGGCAGATCAGGTCGCGCGAGAGGTGGCAACAAGAAGCGAAATTTTGGAACTGCTAGTCACTCACTCTGAAAGCAGCCCCTCCCCGCGACCTAAGAAAAAACAGGCTATAAACGCGGAAGAGGCTAAAAAAATGTTAGAGCAAATGCACCATTGGACTCATTTGGGAACTAAAAAGCTAGTCTCCCTTCTAAATAAGACAGGATGCGAGGTGCTGGGTCTGATCAAATTGGCTGACCAAATAGTCCAGAATTGCAAGCCCTGCCAGGAGGTAAATGCCAGTCATAACAAGACAAGCCAAGGTAAGCGGCTGTGCGGAGACAGGCTGGGGGCTTACTGGGAAGTGGACTTCACCGAAGTGCGCCCCGCAAGGTATGGCAACAAATATCTGTTGGTCTTCATAGATACCTTTTTGGGGTGGGTAGAGGCTTTCCCCACCAAAAACGAAAATGCACTAACGGTGGCCAAGAAAATTTTAGAAGAAATCTTCCCATGGTTTGGGGCTCCAAAAATGATGGGGTCAGACAATGGACCGGCTTTTACCGCCCAAGTGAGCCAAGAAGTAGCTAAGTTTCTGGGGACCAATTGGAAATTACATTGTGCATACAGACCCCAGAGTTCAGGACAGGTAGAGAGGATGAACAGGACTCTAAAAGAGACCCTAACTAAATTGTCCTTAGAGACTGTCGGTACTGACTGGACGGTGCTCCTTCCCTTAGCCTTGTTCCGAGTATGGAACACCCCTTCCCGTTTTGGTCTCTCTCCTTTTGAAATTCTATATGGGGCTCCTCCCCCTATACTGTCATTCAGAGAAGGGTTTGATCCCCGCTGTTTTAGTAATGGTGATCTGTATGTCAGGCTTAAAGGACTCCAACTGGTTCAGAGAGAGGTGTGGACCAAGCTCACTGAAGCTTATCAACCCGGCACCCTAGAAGAGGCCCACCCGTTCCAAGTAGGAGACTCGGTTTACGTCCGCCGGCACCGGCAGCAGAACCTAGAGCCTAGGTGGAAGGGACCCTACATCGTCCTGCTCACGACCCCCACTGCCGTCAAAGTCGATGGAATTTCCTCCTGGATCCACGCTTCCCATGTCAAGACCGCTCCAGAACCGTCACCTCAATGGAAGGCACACCGTACTTCTCACCCCTTAAAGCTCAAAGTCTGCCGATTCTCAGGGTCACAGCCCTCCTCCTGATTCTTCCAACTGTGAGTGCATCAAATCCCCACCAGCCTCAACAACTGACTTGGCAAGTAGTTTCACGAGTGGGAAAAGTCGTGTGGTATAATACTAAAATTGCACCACTCACCACCTGGTGGCCTGACCTTTACCCAGACCTCTGTCAACTGGCGGCAGGAGCCAGTTGGGACCTTAAAGGGTACTCTGACTTTCACGAAGCTCCCCAAATGTCCGCTCCTGGCAACTGGGGACTTAATGGTGACTTTGATTGCCCAAACTGTGGGGGGGGGGGGTGCACCAATCCAAAAAGAAGGAGTGTGCTGAGGACTCATACCCTATATGTCTGCCCAGGGTTTCACCGGGAACAAGCTTTAAACCATTGTGGGGGGGAAGGCGATTTTTATTGTCGTCGCTGGGGTTGTGAGACTACGGGTGATGTCTACTGGGGGCCATCTTCCAACTGGGACCTCATCACGGTTAAGGCCAACTATACACACCACCAGGATGGAAGAAAACTTTCCCTGAATGCAAGTCCTGGTGCAACCCACTCCATATTAAATTCTCTGAAAGGGCAAAACAAAAACAAACCACAGAATGGATCAGGGGTTTTTCGTGGGGCATAAGACTATATAAAAGAGATCACAATGGCTTCACATTCTCTATCAGATTAAAAATAGACTTTCCACCCCTCCAAAATATCAGTGCCAACCCAGTTTTAAATCCCCAGAAGCCAGCTCCTACTAAAAAAGAAAAAATAACAGCAACAGGAGCCACAATAACTCCACCCCAGGTGGCTCCCTACAACATGTCCTCAAGTCAGGACCGAATGCTGACCCTTGTAGACAGTGCTTTCAGAGTCTTAAATGCCACCAACCCGGAAGCCACTAAGTCTTGTTGGCTCTGCTATACAGCTCCCCCACCCTATTACGAAGCCTCAGGGATAGTTGGGACGGTAAACAGCTCCTCTTCCCCCAGTCATTGCCGGTGGCAGCAACAGGGAACAGTCAGACTCACCCTTTCGGCTGTGACAGGCCAAGGCTTATGCATAGGCTCTCCCACTCCTCACCAGGCTCATCTTTGTAAAAGTATTGATAAGGCCCACAGCTACACAGGATATCTCATCCCCCCCGGAGATGATTGGTGGGCGTGTAAGACAGGTCTCACTCCCTGTGTGTCTATGACAGTATTTAATAGATCAAATGACTTCTGTGTTCTGGTGCGGCTAGTGCCCCGACTCCTCTATCACTCTGACGAGTCCTTCTTAGAGGCTTACAGGGGCGGCCACCGAGCAAAAAGAGAGCTGGTGACTCTCACTCTGGCGGCCCTCTTAGGCATGGGAGTGGCAGCTGGGCTGGGGACCGGCACAGCAGCCCTCATCCAACAACCCCAGTATTATACTAGTTTACAGCAAGCCATAGACGCGGACCTATGTGTCCTAGAAAATTCTATTACTAAACTGAAAGAATCTCTGACCTCTCTATCTGAAGTAGTGATGCAAAATCGGAGAGGCCTATACCTTCTATTCTTAAGAGAAGGAGGCTTATGTGCGGCCCTCAAAGAAGAATGCTGTTTTTATGTAGACCACTCTGGGGTCATCCCTGACTCCATGAATAAATTACGAGAAAGATTGGCACATAGGCAAAAAGAAAGAGAAGGCGCCCAAGGGTGGTTTGAGTCCTGGTTTAACAGGGCCCCGTGGTTTGCAACCTTAGTATCTACCCTAATGGGGCCTCTGGTCATTTTACTCCTCCTCCTCACTATAGGGCCTTGTATTATCAACCGGTTAATTTCGTTCATCTGAGACCGGATAAGTGCTGTACAGATTCTTATGTTAAGACAGCAATATGCAGCACTTCCTCAGGGAGACCACGGCCCATGATTTCAGGATTGAAATCCAAACTAAAAGAAGAGGGTAATGAGAGGAAGTGTGGATAAAAATAAAGGTTAAAGTTTCACTAGAGCCTTAAGAAGACAGGCTCCTTGTTAATCTTAAGACAGACCTTTATCTCAAGAATGTGTAAGGGGCTCATATCTCAGGAATAGAGCCTCCGGAAGGCTTTCCGGGGGATGTTTACCCCCCAAAGGAAAAAGAAAACCATACCAGGAAATTAGTTTCCAGAAGATCAAGTTAGCAGTAAAATTGCAGCTCAGACAGATGTGTCAACCTGATAACAAATGAACCTATCCCTAAAAAATGCCGAGACTTGAGCACCAATCAGATCATTCCACCCTAGTTGTACCTGTTTGTGGTTTTTGTGCTTAAAAACTGCTTTGGAACGAATGTTCGGGGTTCATTCTTCCCTGATGGTGATCGAACCCTGGCACGCCGGCCTAATAAATCCTCTTGCTGTTTGCATTGAGTCCGAGCCTTGGAGATTCTTTGGGCGACAGACCCCTGCAAGGAGGCCGAGAGGCCTAACAACACATGTAAATACAAAGTAATACATTTGGATTTTATAAATTACATGCATTAGCATTCTTCTATTTCTCCATGAGAGGGCAGCATAAGCACAATAAATATTGTTTCATACACAAATATACTCTGCAGAGTCCCTTGATCTGCGAGGAAATCAAACCAGTCAATCCTAAGGGAAATCAGTCCTGAATATATATCAGAAAGACTGATGCTAAAGCTGAAAATTCAGTACTTTGGCCATATGATGCAAAGAACTGACTAGTTCTTTGACTGAATGCAAACTAGTACAGCCACTCCAGAGAACAGCATGGAGATTCCTAAAAAAACTGGAAATAGAATTACCATATGACATAAACACCGAGGAAACTAGAACTGAAACAGACATGTGTACGCCATTGTTCATCGCAGCACTGTTTACAACAGCCAAGATATGGAAGCAACCTAGATGTCCTTTGGCAGACAAATGGATAAGGAAGCTGAGGTACATATACACAATAGAATATTACTCAGTAATTAAAAAGAATGAATTTGAATTAGTTCTAATGAGGTGGATGAAACTGGAGCATATTTTATAGAGTTAAGTAAGTCAGAAAGGAAAACACCAATAGGGAATCAGCCAGTCAGTTCAGTCGCTCAACAGTGTCCGACTCTCTGTGACCCCATGAATCGCAGCATGCCAGGCCTCCCTGTCCATCACCAACTCCTAAAGTTCACTCAGACTCACATCCATCGAGTCAGTGATGCCATCCAGCCATCTCATCCTCTGTCGTCCCCTTCTCCTCCTGCCCCCAATCCCTCCCAGCATCAGAGTCTTTTCCAATGAGTCAACACTTCACATGATGTGGCCAAAGTACTGGAGTTTCAGCTTTAGCATCATTCATTCCAAAGTAGTCCCAAGGCTGATCTGCTTCAGAATGGACTGGTTCGATCTCCTTGCAGTCCAAGGGACTCTCAAGAGTTTTCTCCAACACCACAGTTCAACAGCATCAATTCTTTGGCTCTCAGCTTTCTTCACAGTCCAACTCTCACATCCATACATGTATATTAATGCATATATATGGGAAATATGGTAACGATGATCATATATGCGAGAGAGCAAAAGAGACACATAAAAACAGACCTTTGAACTCTGTAAGAGAAGGCTAGTTTGGGATGACTTGACAGACTAGTATTGAAACAGGTATATTATATGTGAAATAGATCATCTGTCCAAATTTCATGCATGAAATAGGGATCTCAAACCCGGTGCACTGGGAAAACCTTGAGGGATGGAAAGGGGAGGGGCCTAGAATGGGGGTTCAGGATTGCTAACACATATACACCCATGGATGATTCAATCAATGCATGCAAAAACAACCACAATATTGCAAAGTAATTAGTCTCCAATTAAATAATTTAAAAGAAAAGACCCATATACATACTGTCTACAAGAAACCCACTTCAGACCTAAAGACACATAAAGACTGAAATTGAGAGGATGGAAAAATATATTCCGTGCAAACGGGAAGCAAAAGAAACATGGAGTAGCAATCCTCATATTAGACAAAATAGACCTTAAGCTAAAGAAGATTACAAGAGATAGGTCAGGACACTCCCTAATGATCAGGGATAAATCCAAGAGGATGACATAACAGTTGTAAATACCTATGCACCCCACATAAGAGCACCTTAATACATAAGGCAAAGATTAACAGACATAAAAGGAGAAATTGACAGTAACACAATCATAGTTACGAGACTTTAACACCCTGTAGATATTTTAGGATTTCTTTCCGTTCCCACCACCCTCCTCTGTTGTTGCTGCCAATTTTTTTGACACTATGAAATTGAATGAAGCTTTTGAGCCTTTTTCTTTGTTTTCTCAGACTCAACTTTTATTGCTGTTAGAAAACTCTGCTTCTGCGTTGGTCTTTTGCAGTTCTGTGGAGTTATCCTCTATTTTTTTTTCATTTTTTCTTTCTTCTTCCATTTTTCCCTATTTTTTAAAAATAATTTTATTGGGGCTGGTGCACAGAGATGATCCAGAGAGATGATATGGGGTGAGAGGTGGGAGGGGGTTTCAGGATTGGGAACTCGTGTACACCTGTGGCTGATTCATGTCAATATATGGCAAAACCAATACAGTATTATAAAGTAGAATAATTTAAAAATAAAGTTAAAAAAATAAAATTTGTTTCAAACTATTATATTTTTATACATATTTCTTTGTTTGTCTCTCCTACTGTTCTTCTCCCTTTGCAGTTAATCTTTAATATATATAAGTCATCTTCATCTGCCTCTATTTAATTTTGCATATCTATTACCCAAGAAAAAGAAATGCCAAAAAAGCAAAATGGCTGTCAGAGGAGGCCCTACAAATAGCTGTGAAAAGAAGGGAAGCAAAAAACATAGGAGAAAAGGAAAGATACATCCGTTTGAATGCAGAGTTCCAAAGAAGAGCAAGGAGAGGTAAGAAAGCCTTCCTCCGTGATCAATGCAAAGTGATAGAGGAAACCAATAGAATGGAAAAGACTAGAGATCTCTTCAAGAAAATGAGAGATACCAAGGGAATATTTCATGCAAAAATGGCCTCAATAAAGGGCAGAAATGGTAGGGACCTAAGAGAAGCAGAAGATATTAAGAAAAGGTGGCAAGAATACACAGAAGAACTGTACAAAAAAGATTTTCATGACCCAGATAATCACGATGGTGTGATCACTCACTTAGTGCCACACATCCTGGAATGTGAAGTCAAGTGGGCCTTAGGAAGCATCACTATGAACAAAGCTAATGGGGGTGATGGAATTGCAGTTGAGTTTATTTCAATCCTGAAAGATGATGTGAAAGTGATGCCCTCAATATGCCAGCAAATTTGGAGAACTCAGTAGTGGCCACAGGACTGGAAAAGATCAGTTTTCATTCCAATTCCAAGGAAATGCAATGCCAAAGAATGCTCAAACTACCGCACAATTGCACTCATCTCAAATGCTAGTAAAATAATGCTCAAAATTCTCCAAACCAGGCTTCAGCAATATATGAACCGTGAACTTCAGGTGTTCAAGCTGCTTTTAGAAAAGGCAGAGGATCCAGGTATCAATTTGCCACCTCCCACCAGATCATCAAAAAACCAAGAGAGTTCCAGAAAAACATCTATTTCTGCTTTATTGACTGTGCCAAAGCCTTTGACTGTGTGGATCACAATAAACTGTGGAAAATTCTGCAAAAGATAGGAATACCAGACCACCTGTGCTGCCTCCTGAGAAATCTGTATGCAGGTCAAGAAGCAACAGTTAGAATTGGACATGGAACAATAAACTGGTTGCAAATTTAGAAAGGAGTACATCAAGGCTGTATCTCATAACCCTGCTTATTTAACTTATAAGCAAATGGCATGCGGAATGGTGGGCTGGATGATGCACAAGCTGGAATCAAGATTGTCAAGGGAATTATCAATAACCTCAAATATGCAGATGACACCACTTTTATGGCAGAAAGTGAGGAACTGTTTAAAGGGCGTCTTGATGAAAGTGAAAGAGGAGAATGAAAAAGTTGGCTGAAAACTCAACATTCAGAAAACTAAGATCATGGAATCCACTTCCATTAATTCATGGAAAATAGATGTGGAAACAGAGGAAACAGTGTCAGACTTTTGTTTCTGGAGGGAGTGCAAATCACTACAGATGGTGACTGCAGCCATGAAATTAAAAGACGCTAGTTCCTTGGAAGAAAAGCTATGACCTACCTAAACAACATATTAAAGAGCAGAGACATTATTTTGCCAATAAACGACTGACTTGTCAAAGCAATGCTTTTTTTGTAGTCATGTATGGATGTGATAGTTGGAGTATAAAGAAAGCTGAGTGCCTAAGAATTGATGCTGTTGAACTGCGGTGTTGGAGAAAACTCTTCAGAGTCCCTTGGACTGCAAGGATATCAAACCAGTCAATCCTAAGAAAATCAGTGCTGAATATATTTTGAAATGACTGACGCTGAAGCTGGAGGTCCAATACTTTGGCCATCTGATGCGAAGAACTCACTCCTTGGAAAAGACCCTGATGTTTGGAAAGATCAAAGGCCTGAAGAGAAGGAGATGACAGAAGATGAGATGGTTGGATGGCATCACCGACTCGATGCACATGAGTTTTAGCAAGCTCCGGGAGTTGGTGATTGGCAGGGACAGGGAAGCCTGGCATGCTGTTCTTCCACAAAGTGTGATGTCAGTTATACAGTTTATTACCATCATCAGGTTGAGGAAGTTTTCTATTTCTAGTTTGCTAGCAGTTTTTATATAGAATGTACTGAGATGGTCAGTTTATCCAGCTCTTTGAGACCCCATGTAAGCCCAACAGGTTCTTCTGGCCTTGGGTATTCTCCAGGCAAGAATACTGGAGTCGGTTGCCATGCCATCTTCCAGGGGATCTTCCTAACCTAGGAATAGATATTAGAATTTATCAAATTATTTTT
>SJYE01021982.1:0-10636 GCA_006408755.1 Eudorcas thomsonii | reverse complement strand
TGGTAGTCAGCATTCTTTGGCATTTCCCTTCTTTGGAATTGGAATAAAAACTGACCTTTTCCAAAGCTGTGGCCACTGCTGAGTTTTCCAAATATGCTGGCATATTTAGTACAGCACTTTCACAGCATCATCTTCCAGGATTTGAAACAGCTCACCTGGAATTCTATCACCTCCACTAGCTTTGTTCATAGTGATATTTTCTAAGGCACACTTGACTTCACATTCCAAAATGTCTGACTCTAGATTACTGATCACATCATCATGATTATCTGGGTCGTGAAGATCTTTTTTTGTACACTTCTTCCATGTATTCTTGCCACGTCTTCTTAATATCTTCTGCTTCTCTTAGGTCAATACCATTTCTGTCCTTTTTCAAGCCCATCTTTGCATGAAATGTTCCCTTGGTGTCTCTGATTTTATTGAAGACATCTCTAGTCTTTCCAATTCTGTTCCTTTCCTCTATTTCTTTGCATTGATCACTGAAGAAGGCTTTCTTATCTCTTCTTGCTATTCTTTGGAACTCTGCATTCAGATGCTTCTGTCTTTCATTTTCTCACTTGCTTTTAGCTTTCTTCTTTTCCTAGCTATTTGTAAGGCCTCCCCAGACAGCCATTTTGCTTTTTTGCATTTCTTTTCCATGGGGATAGTCTTGATCCCTGTCTCCTGTACAATGTCACGATCCTCATTCCATAGTTCATCAGGCACTCTATCTATCAGATCTAGGTCCTTACATCTATTCCTCACTTCCACTGTATAATCATAAAGGATTTGATTTAGGTCATAGCTGAATGGTCTAGCAGGTTTCCCTATTTTCTTCAATTTGAGTCTGATTTTGATAATAAGGAGTTCATGATCTGAGCCATAGTCAGCTCCTGGTCTTGTTTTTGTTGGCAGTATAGAGCTTCTCCATTTTTTTGGCTGCAAAAAATATAATCAATCTGATTTCGGTGTTGACCACCTGGAGATGTGCATGTGTAGAGTCTTCTCTTGTGTTGTTGGAAGAGGGTGTTTGCTATGACCAGTGCATTTTCTTGGCAAAACTCTATTAGTCTTTGCCCTGCTTCATTCCTCATTCCAAGGCCAAATTTGCCTGTTACTCCAGGTGTTTCTTGACTTCCTACTTTGCATTCCAGTCCCAATAATGAAAAGTACATTTGGGGGAGGGGTGTTAGTTCTTAAAAGGTCTTGTAGGTCTTCATAAAACTGTTCAACTTCAGCTTCTTCAGCATTACTTTTTAGGGCATAGACTTGGATAACGGTGAGATTGAATGGTTTGCCTTGGAGACGAACATTTCAGACTGATTTGTTGACCATGATGGCTACTCCATTTCTGCTCAGGGATTCCTGCCTGCAGTAGTAGATATAGTGGTCATCGGAGTTAAATTCACCCATTCCAGTCCATTTTAGTTCACTGATTCCTAGAATGTTGATGTTCACCCTTGCCATCTCTTGTTTGACAACTTCCAATTTTCCTTGATTCATGGCCCTGACATTCCAGGTTCCCATGCAATATTGCTCTTTACAGCATTGGATCTTGCTTCTGTCACCAGTCACATGCACAACTGTATATATTTTTTTGCTTTGGCTCCATCCCTTCATTCTTTCTGGAGTTATTTCTCCACTGATCTCCAGTAGCATGTTGAGTACCTAATGACCTGGGGAGTTCCTCATTTGGTATCCTATCATTTTGACTTTTTATTTTGTTCATGGGGTTCTCAAGGCAAGAATACTGAAGTGGCTTGCCATTCCCTTGTCCAGTGGACCACATTCTGTCAGCCCTTTCCACCATGACTTGCCCATCTTGGATTGCCCTGCAGGCATTGATTGGTTTCATTGAGTTAGCAAGGCTGTGGTCCTAGTGTGATTAGATTTACTAGTTTTCTGTGAGTATGGTTTAAGTATTTCTGCACTCTTATGCCCTATTGAAACACCTACCATCTTACTTGGGTTTCTCTTACCTTGGCACTGGCTTTCGCAGCTGCCTGTGCTTAATGTGCCGGCATGGCTTTCGCAGCTGCCTGTGCTTAATGTGCTGGCCCAGGTTTCTAAGGCAGTAGCCTAGAGTGCCAGGCTTCGATGACACAGGAACAGTCAAGAGGAGCTACCCCGCGTCCAAGGTCAGGAGTGGCAGCTGGGTGGAGCTACCCCGCATCCGAGGCCAGTGGCAGCTGGGAGGAGACACCTCGAGTCCGAGGTCAGGGGTGGCCGGGAGGAGACAACCCACACCCAAGGTCAGGGGTGGGCAGAAGAAGCCACCTCATGCTCGAGGCCAGGAACTGTGACTTTAGGGAGCCACCAGGAGCCCGAGACCAGGGACGGCAGCTGGGAGGAGCCATCTCACACCCAAGGCAAGGGGCAGTGACCCTGAGGAGCCACGTGGAGCCCAAGCCTGAGGCCAGGGGCGGCAGAGGAGCCACCTGAGGAGTGGTGGCTGCGCAGGCCCAGGAGGGCCTAGAGGAGCTATCCCACATTGAAGGTCAGGAACAGTGGTGGTAAGGAGATACCCCTCATCCAAAGTAAGGAGCAGCGGCTGTGCTTTACTGGAGCAGCCATGAAGAGATACCCCACTCCAAAGGTAAGAGGTTTATTACACGAATAAAACCAAGTAAACACTGGTTCTGTTTTGATTATCACCTCCATACTCCAGTATTCTAAAATAATGTCAGTAATTAAGCACTTTGCCTCTCCAAGACCAATTTTGTTGCTTTAAATTATAAAAATTTCTTGTCATTAATATCAGGTTGTAATATTTTATATATAATTTAGAAGTACAGAGTTATATATATATGTATATACACATACACACATATGTGTATATATGTGTATGCATATATACCTACAGTTTCATTGGTCTACAGTTTAAGTACTTACCTTTAAAAATTCATTATCTTCTATGAGAGAGTTAATTAAGATAAGCCTTTGTTAAACAGCTGGCACCAACACAGGCTGCCATGGTTACCACTGTTTCATTAAAAAGAGAATACTTCATGGTTTGGAAGGCCTTGGTAACTCTTCCTGCACAGCCTGTAGTCCCTGACGGAATGTACTAATACACACCCCACATTCAAACAGTTTATTCTAAATGCACAGTGATAACACAAAGATTGTTAAGGTAAAGACACACAATGTGGTTAAATGTCTAAATATGTCAAACGAAGTATTTGATGGCTGGATGCCATCACGGACTCGATGGATATGAGTCTCAGTGAACTCTAAGAGATGGTAATGAACAGGGAGGTCTGGCGTGCTGCAATTCGTGGGGTCACAGAGAGTCGGACACGACTGAGCGACTGAACTGAACTGACAGTTTTTTAGCTTGAAAAGTACAAAATCTTGTCTTGCAATGTAAAATATCTTGCTGAATTAGAAAAATGTTTCAAAGTGAAATGTATTCCTAATTGTCAGCTCTTTTGAAAGTATGGACCAAAGAATATTGCCTTAATTGAGGCAGCTTAACCTGTATCTTTCACAGAAGATTTTTCTTAAAAATTCCCTTACACGTTTACAGTCATAATTAGATATAAATGATCAGTAGATTTTATACTATGTTTATTTTCTGTACATTGTTTCCTTTAATTTATGAATGTAACTAGAAATTTCTTCCATTGAGTGAGTATTAATAATTACTCCTCTCTCCTGTGTTGAACACACTGTTTACTGTTGAGAGACTTTTATTGCCTAAAGCCTTTTATAATTCATCTCTGCGGTCTAGGTTTTTTATAATTCAGTTCTAGTGTCTAGGCTTTTTATTTATCTTTGTTTAGGCTCAGGATTTTCTCAACTATTTGTAGCATCTTCAGAGTTTCTGTTTGGAATGTGTGTCTGTCGTTGCTTAGTTGCTCAGTCGTATACAACTCATTGTCATGCCATGTACTGTAAGCGCACCAGGCTCCTCTATCTATGGGGATTCTCCAGGCAAGAATACTGGAGTGAGTTGCCAAGTTGTCCTCTAGGGGATCTTCCTGACCCAGAGATGCAACACTCATCTGCTACGGCTCCTGCATTGAAGGCAGATATGTTACTGTTGAGCCGAAATACATCATATGTGCAAGAAACCGACTTTAGTTATGAAGATTCATAACCAGTGAAGAGTAAAGATGGAGAAGCCCAAACAAGCATTTCAGTTGAGTTCAGTTACTCAGTCATATCTGACTCTTTGTAACCCCATGAATCACAGTACGCCAGGCATCCCTGTTCATTACCATCTATCGGAGTTAACGCAGACTCATGTCCATCAAGTCCATGATGACATCCAACCATCACATCCTCGGTCTTCCCCTTCTCCTCCTGCCCTCAATCCCTCCCAGCATCAGAGTCTTTTCCAATGAGTCAACTTTTAGCATGAGGTGGCCAAAGTACTGGAGTTTCAGCTTTAGCATCATTCCTTCCAAAGAAATCCCAGGGTTGATCTCCTTCAGAATGGACTGGTTGGATCTCCTTGCAGTCCACGGGACTCTCAAGAGTCTTCTCCAACACCACAGTTCAAAAGCATTAATTCTTCTGTGCTCAGCCTTCTTCACAATCCAACACTCACATCCATATATGACCACAGGAAAAACCATAGCCTTGACTAGATGGACCTTAGTCGGCAAAGTAATGTCTCTGCTTTTGAATGTACTGTCTNTTTTCTTCCAAGGAGTAAGCATCTTTTAATTTCATGGCTGCAGTCACCATCTGCAGTGATTTTGGAGCCCAAGAAAATAAAGTCTGACACTGTTTCCACTGTTTCCCCATCTATTTCCCATGAAGCGATGGGACCAGATGCCATGATCTTCGTGTTCTGAATGTTGAGCTTTAAGCCAACTTTTTCACTCTCCTCTTTCACTTTCATCAAGAGGCCCTTTAGCTCCTCTTCACTTTCTGCCATAAGGGTGGTGTCATCTGCATATCTGAGGTTATTGATATTTCTCCCGGCAATCTTGATTCCAGCTTGTGTTTCTTCCAGTCCAACGTTTCTCATGCTGTACTCTTTATATAAGTTAAATATGCAGGGTGACAATATACAGCCTTGATATACTCCTTTTCCTATTTGGAATCAGTCTGTTGTTTATCTTTTACCAATTAATAATAAGAAAAAACTTTCATTTTATTTGGCCTACATTTCTTTATTATTTATGACTCTCTTGCTTAACTCATAATTTCTCTTTAATATCATCTTATTTTGTGTAAATAACTACTTTTAACATTTCTTACAGACCAGATATCTGCTGAGAATGAATGCTCCAATGTTTTGTTCATATGAGAATATCTACTTCTCCTTTATACTTGAAGGATGATTTTCCTGGACATAGATGTTAAGTTTAGTAGTTTATACAAGAAACTTTAAATTTATGGACATGTTGTTCATGTACCATGATTTACCATGCACAACCACAACCGTAGCCTCATTCTAGAATATTTTCATCACTCCAATGGGAAACACTGTCCAGGTGGCAGACATTTTCCATTTTCCCCCTCATCTGGGCCCTGATATCCACAACTCTATTTTCTGTCTTTAGAGAATTACCTAATCTGGGACATATTCATTTACATGAATGGAATAATGCAATATACAGCCTTTTGTGCCTTGTTTCTTTTACTTAACATAATCATTTTAAAGCTCTAGCATGTTATAGCTTATATTAGAACTCCATTCTTTTTCTAGCCAAATAATATTGCATTGCATGTTTTATTTTTTCTTTCAAAGTTGATAGATATTTGAGTCATTTCAAATTTTGTTTTTTCAATTTATTTCCTTTTAATATTTTTTTAATTTAATAATTTTAAATTTTTTAATGTAATGGCTCTTAAGTAGAACATGAATAAATTTTTAATGTAATGGCTGTACAGAATTTTGTTGTTTTAGTCATAGGTATACATATATGTCCTCCCTCTTGAACCTCCCTCGCATCTGCTTGCCCATCCCACCTCCTTAGGTTGGTACAGAGCACCTGTTTGAGTTTCCTGAGAGATACAGTGAATTCCTGTTGGCTTTCTGTTTTACATATGGTAATGTAAGTTTCTGTATTACTATCTCCATACATCTCATCCTCTTCCTCCCCTCTCCCCATGTCCATTATTCTGTTCTTTATGTCTGTTTCTCACTTGCATCCCTGCAAATAAATGCTTCAGTAACATCTTTCTAGATTCTTTATAAATGCATTAGTATACAATATATATCTTTTGCTTTCTGACTAATTTTACTTTGTAATAGGCTCTAGATTCATTCACTTCATTGGAACTGACTATAATGTGTTCCTTTTTATGACTGAGTAATACCCTATTGAAAACTGACGTTTCTGGCGTGTGGTCAGTTTTTGTTCCAATCCCAAAGAGCAATGCCAAAGAATGTTCAAACTTCTCCACAACTGCACTCATCTCACACGCCAGCAGACTAATGTTCAAAATTCTCCAAGTAAGTCTTCAGCAGTATGTGAACCTGGAATTTCCAGATGTTCAGGCTGGATTTATAAAACCTAGAAGTAGAGATCAAATTGCCAACATCCAGTGGTTCATAGAAAAAGCAATGGTATGAGGAAGGAGGAGAGTATGGGTTTCAGGATGGGGAACACATGTATACCTGTTGTGGATTCATGCTGATGTATGGCAAGGGCAAAAGTATATTGTAAAGTAATTAACCTACAATTAAAATAAATTTATATTTTTTAAAGAAAAGAAAAAGCAAGGGAATTCCAGAAAAAATATTTACTTCTGCTTTATGGATTAGGCCAATGCCTTTGACCTTGTTCAGTTCAATCACTATATCATGTCCAACTATTTTTCATCCCCTGGCCTGCAACACACCAGGATCAGTGCACACTGTGGAAAATTCTTCAAGAGATCTAATGTCTGATGATCTGAGGTGGAGCTGATGTCATAATAATAGAAATAATACTGCATAGTAAATGTAATGCATTTGAATCATCACCCCCATGAAACCATGCCTGGAGCCACCAAGGTTGGTGCCTATTGCTCTAAACATTTTCTTGGAGTGGAATCTTTTTCCCTATTTTTAAAAACTCATACACCTTCACAGCTGTGGAGACATATGGAGAATGAATCGCTTTACTGCCCACTGGGTATGAATGTATTTTTTCTGCTAGAATTAATCCTCCATTGTTTCACATGTCAATGAAGTCTTTTTTCTTTCAACAAACCAGGCTTATCTCTGTTGAACAGCCAGACATTATTAAAGAAACAAAGTTCATAGACTGTGTGAGTGATGGAAGGCTATCACACAGGGATGCCTACTGCATGATTTCTCTCTTGAAAATCAGGCGGAATGTTTGGGAAGGATGCATTCTGAGATGAGAAAATATAAAGACAGATAAGGAAATGGAGATAATGTATGTATTTCTTCACTGAGTGTGGGTTTGGGCTTCTTGATAATTCCTTGAGCTCTCCACTTGGATTACTATGTGCTCTTACCTATTAACCTGTATCTGATTCTTCACAATACAGATAGGTTTCAAAACTCCTTAGCCCTTCTAACCCAGTTCAGAATGTCTCTTACTCATTGAGCATCTAGACTTCCAGTTTTTGTCACATCCCTGATTACACATATTGTTTTTTAATATGCTCTTAGTGTTTGATACATTGTGAGTATCTTCCTCTGGTTGGTCACATTTTGTTTTAATGGCAACTAGAATGGCCGTAATAAAAAATACTAAGCGTACCAGAGTGTTGGAGCGGATAGAAAGTGGAGCCTTCTTACATGGCTGGCGAGGATGTAAAATGATATAGCCCTTTTGGGAATCAGTTTAGGAGTTTCTAAGAAGTGAAACATACATTTGCTGTATGACCCACTATGTCTCAGTCCTGAAAAGAATATGAGATTAAAAAAAGATGCAGAGGAGATAGGCTGAAAGGTGTGCTCAGTCCCTCAGTCGTTTCTGATTCTTTTGTGACCCCATAGACTAGTCTGCCGGGCTCCTCTCTCCATGGGATGCTCCACTAGAGAATAGTGGAGTTGGGTCACCATGGCCTCCTCCAGTGGATCTTCCCGACCAGGGATTGAACCCACATCTCTTATCTCTCCTGCCTTGCAGGCAGGTTGTTTTCACTGCTGAGTCACCAGGAAAGCTGTATACACACACACACACACACACACACACACACACACACACACACACACACAGAGCACAGCACACAAGTTACACACACAGGACTATCATTCATGAGAAAGAAGAAATACTTCCATTTGAGACTATGTGGATGGATGTTCAGGGAAATAGGTTAGGTGAAATAAATTGGATGGACAAAGACATCTACAGTGGATGAAGGGGGCTAAAAGTACACACTTTCTGTTATAAAATAAACCAGTCCTGCTAAGAGAAAATATTCACAAGTGATGGGACCAACAAGGGCTTCATTTCCAAATATATACAAGCATCTCATACAACTCGAGAACGACAAAAACAAAAGATACAATGCAATTGAAAAATGGGCAGAGGAAGACATGGGCAGATGGTCAATGGGGACATGTGAATGTTCTAGAGTACTTTTAATGTAGAAGGGGGATTTTAGAGGCAGACTATTATAACAGAAGCAGAAGATATTAAGAGGTGGAGAGAATGTAGAGGTATACAGAAGAACTGTATGAAAAATATCTTCAGGACCCAGATAATCATGATAGTGTGATCACTCACCTAGAACCAGACATCCTGGAATGTGAAGTCAAAAGGGCCTTAGAAAGCATCACTATGAACAAAGCTAGTGGAGGTGATGAAATTCCAGTTGAGCTGTTTCAAATCCTGAAAGATGATGCTGTGGAAGTGCTGCACTCAATATGCCAGCAAATTTGAACAACTCAGCAGTGGCCACAGGACTGGAAAAGGTTAGTTTTCATTCCAATCCCAGAGAAAGGCAATGCCAAAGAATGCTCAAACTACTGTGCAATTGCACTCTTATCACACTCTAGTAAAGTAATGCTCAACATTCTCCAAGCCAGACTTCAGCAATACGTGATCAGTGAACTTTCAGATGTTCAAGCTGGTTTTATTTATTTTTATTTTTTTTATTTTTCATTTTTACTTTATTTTGCTTTACAATACTGTATTGCTTTTGCCATACATTGACATGAATCCACCACGGGTGTACATGAGTTCCTAATACTGAACCCCCCTTTAACCTCCCACCCAATATCATCTCTGTGGATCTTCCCCATGCACTGGCCTCAAGCATCCTGTATCCTGTATGAAACATAGGCTGGCGATTCTTTTCTTACATGATAGTATAAATGTTTCAATGTCATTCTCCCAACTCATCCCACCCTCTCCCTCTCCCACAGAGTTCAGAAATCCGTTCTATACATCTCTGTCTCTTTTGCTGTCTTGCATACAGTGTTATATTTATGTTGGCTTAAAGCTCAACATTCAGAAAAAGAAGATCATGGCATCCGGTCCTATCACTTCATGGGAAATAGATGGGGAAACAGTGGAAACAGTGTCAGACTTTTTTTTTTTTTTGGTCTCCAAAATCACAGCAGATGGTGATTGCAGTCATGGAATTAAAAGACACTTACTCCTTGGAATTAAAGTTATGATCAACCAAGACAGCATAAAAATGCAGAGACATTACTTTGCCAACAAAGTCCGTCTAGTCAAGGTTATGGTTTTTCCAGTGGTCATGTATGGATGTGAGAGTTGGACTGGGAAGAAAGCTGAGTGCCGAACAATCGATGCTTTTAAACTGTGGTGATGGAGAAGACTCTTGAGAGTCCATTGGATTTCAGGGAATGTTTCGCAGGAGGATTCCTACATGCTGTTTCTCACAAGTCCTTTGTTTCTTTGTATGGAGAACAGCAAGCCACTCCCAGGAACTGAGGTCATTTTGTGAGACAGTCTTGAATCTCCTTCAGTAAACTCACTTTATGACAAAACTGCTTAGTCTCAATCTCCTTTTTTAAGATGTAGATTGTCTCCTGATCTTGTGACCATAATCATCCCTTGTTCCCTTGGTCACGCTTACTGTACATTTGGTTTTCTGATTTTTATCATTGATGAAAGAAACTTCTTGTAATACAGCTTATATATACTCACAGAAAAATCATTAAAGCACCTTTGCTCCATCAGACTTGGGTCCCGTGTCTTTTTTCTCTCTCTCTTCAGCTGATTCCCTGGAGCACAGAGACCGTCTTGCTCAGTTTCCTGTCCGGGCTTCTAAAACTCTCTTGAGAAGGTAATCCGTGCCTTCACTCCCTACAGAGGTCACCCAGTGCATTTGTGAGAGAGGCAAGTCCTGTGTCAAGGACTTCATTGGTTTTCTGTGTAAACCAAGAGTATCAGCCTCTTTCTGTCTTCACATTCTTATCATCACCTCTGGACCATCAGGTTCTGGTCTATTAAAGGACCCCAACACTTAGACTGCAAGGAGATCCAACCAGTCCATTCTAAAGGAAATAAGTCTTGGGTTTTCATTGGAAGGACTGATGCTAAAGCTAAAACTCCAGTATTTTGGCTACTTCATGGGATGGGTTGACTCACTGGAAAAGACTCTGATGTGGGGAGGATTGGGGGCAGGAGGAAAAAGGGACGACAGAGGATGAGATGGCCTGATGGCATCACTGACTTGATGGACATGACTTTGAGTGAACTTCAGTAGTTGGTGATTTACAAAGAGGCCTGGTGTACTGTGATTCATGGGGTCACAAAGAGTC
>SJYE01021975.1:29397-45720 GCA_006408755.1 Eudorcas thomsonii | reverse complement strand
GGATTACAATGAAGTGGGAAGTATCCTGGAGAGGACTGAGAAATTGATTTTACTCATATGCCAAAAGCTAATGGATATTGTTGCTTACAAATCTGGGTAGATACTTTTACTGGATGGATTGAGGCTTTTCTCTGTTGTAGTGAACAGGCTAAGGAGGTTATAAAGATTCTCTTCATCAGTGGAAGGCTTCCCGTGGTGGACATCCCCACTTCAAGGAAAGGACTTTCTCCAAGTCTGTAAATACCTTCAACAACAATCACATGTGATGCCTCTTATTCATCTGATGACATCTACCAACGCTAAAATGGACGGGTGCAACACGTTGCACTTTAACTATGGACAAAATGTGACTTTTAATTTTGATTTTAACTTCTTTTAATGATGATGTTGACTTATATCTGTAATTGTATAACTGGATTTGTTTCTAGCTGATTGAAAGCTTTTAAGTTACAAATGGTTGCTCAAACGCCTGCTACTGCTGCACCTTCCTCCAACTACTATTTGGGAACCCTGGATCAGATATCCTCAATATGAGGATTAGGAGAATATGTTGCCCTAAATATTTAGGGACAATGCCCCCTTGTCAGCTTGGAAGCAGTTATGGAATGAGAACGATGCCCCTTTTGCCTAGGCAACATGATTCTCTTAAAAGAAAAGGGAGGAATGAGAGAGCCATATCATAGGCAGGTTGATAAGAAGTCTAGGGTTCCCAAGGACAGAGGGGTCTAGAATTCTCAAGGAGGAAGAAAGGACAAATTTATTTCTCTACATTCCTTAAGATTATAAACAACAATGTATTATGCCTGAGGACAGTCTCTGGATAAAACCTTCTGGCTAATTCTGTTATCTTAAAATGTAAATTATGGGAGTAGGTCTGGTGAGATTTTTACAACCTCCAGGCCTTCATTGGATTAGTTGGAGAGTATACAAACTCATTGCTAAAACTAACAGGCGGGTACTCTTTCTACCCCCTTCTGATGCCTTTGTCAGAAGCTGTCTCTATCTCCTTTATACTTTAATAAAACCTTATTACACACACACACACACACACACACACACACACACACACACACACACACACACACAAACTATTTTTTTCAAATGCAGAAAGATATTTTATGTTCAAATAAAAGACAATTTTTTTCTTTTCAAGCTAAAAAACGTTTGTACCTTGAAGCACATACTTTGCTTCACTGATTTAGACCTAAATAAAAGCACAAAGTGTGTCTTTTCCTTGACAGTTCTTGTGGTATCACTGTGTATTGAGAATCAATGGTTTGAACGTAGAGTGTGTATAAGTACATCCCCTTGGGGACTGCAGGCTGTGCAGAAAGTGAACTCAATGCCTTGAAAACCATTAAGGATGCTCTGTGGAATGTAGCAATGGTAAACTTAGCAACCTGCATTGGTGACAATTGTTTAACAGAGTCTTCTCTTACTTGACTTCCCCATAGAAGACAATGAATTTTTCTAAAATAACTACTAAAACTGTGGCTGTATGAATTTATATATTGTATGAATTTATATATATATACACACACATATACATGTGTGTGTGCCTTTTTATATGCACACTGAAAAATTGTACCTTGTGTATAATAAATAAAATATTAAAACCTGACATATAACAACAAAGGTTTAAAACAGAAACCAACAGAATTTGGTTTTGTACGGTAAAAGTATTTAATCACTGACATTAAGTTCGAAGAATGGAGTATGGAGATGGTAATAAAAACACAAACAGTGTTTACTTGGTTTTATTATTGTAATAAAGCTCTTCTTGGCAATGCCCCCCCCCCCCAGTATTGCCTGCATGGGATGTGTGCTACACCACCTGCCCAACATATGGGAGCCCACTGCTCGGTTCTAAATTCCTATCTCTAAAGAAGAAATACAGATGGCTAACAAACATGAAAAGGTGCTCAACATCACTCATTATCAGAGGAATGCAAATCAAAACTACAGTGAAGTACCATCTCATGCTGCTCAGGATGGCTGCTATCCAAAAATCTCAAGCAATAAATACTGGAGAGGGTGTGGAGAAAAGGGAACCGTCTTATCCTCTTGTTGGGAATGTCAACTAGTACAGCCACTATGGAGAGCAGTGTGGAGATTCCTTAAAAACTGGGAAAAAGAACTGCCATATGACCCAGCAATCCCACAGCTGGGCATACATGCCAAGGAAACCAGAACTGAAACAGACACATGTACCACAATGTTTATCACAGCACTGTTTACAATAGCCAGGACATGGAAGCAACCAGTGGTACATATACACAATGGGATATTACTAAGCCATTAAAAAAATGCATTTGAGTCAGTTCTAATGAGGTGGGTTAACCTAAAGCCTACTATATTGAGTAAAGAAAGTCAGAATGCAAAACACCAATACAGTATACTAATACATATATATGGAATTTAGAAATATGGTAATGATAAACCTGATTGCAAAACAGCAAAAGAGACACAGATGTACAGATAAGTCTTTTGGAATCCATTGGAGAAGGTGAGGGTGGAGTGATCTGAGAGAATAGCATTGAAACATGTATATTACCATATGTGAAAGAGATCATCAGTTCAGGTTCAATGCATGGGACACGGTGCTAAGGACTGGTGCACTGGGCTGACCCAGAGGGACAGAACAGGGAAGGAGGTGGGAGGGGGGGATGAGGATGGAGAACACATGTACACCACGGCAAATACATGACAGGCATGGCAAAAACAACCACAATATTGTCAAGTAATTACCTCCCAATTAAATAAAGTGAACAAACTAAACTCCTTTGCTAAAAAGGGCCTAGCCATGTTGACTTTGAGACCTCCAAAACCACCATTATTTTCCTTCCTTTCTTTCCTCCTTCCTCTCCCTCTTTCTTCCTTTTTTTTTCTTACTATATAATTGTTTGTTTGCTTTCCATTTATAGTTATTACAGAGTACTGGCTCTATTCCCCATGTTGTACAATCCATCCTTGAGCTCATCTTACACCTAACACGGTGTGCCTTCCACTCCCCCACCTCTGTACTGTCCTTCACTCTTCCCCTCCCGGCTGGTAACCAGTAGATTGCTCTCTATATCTGTTAGCCTCCATTGTTGTTTTATTCTCTACTTTGTGGTGTTTTTAGATTCTATAAGTGATATCATACAGTGTTTGTCTATCTCTGAGTTATTTTACATAATAGTATATCTCCCATGTTATTGCAAATGTCAATATTCCATTGTTTTTATGGGGCACCATCTTTGTATGCCTTTTTAGCAAATGGCAGTGCCACCTCATACATGACACAAATCGCCAGATAATTTCCATCTCTGCACTCACAAAGATAAACACCAGTTCCTCTTCCTCTTCTCCTGTGGGAAGTATATCTTTGAAGCTGAGTCTGGAACCAGTTCTCCCCCTCCTACTTTCTGGCACACTGGACCTTGTGGTCCCATCTCCAGTGCCAAGGGATTCATCTCCTTCCCTCCTCACACATTTATGCCTGCCCTGACCTCTTGGCCCCCCACTCTCACTGAACTCGAAGACATACATAATTTCACATCAGGTTGACTTTATTTTCATTTTGAATGTATGCAGTTGGTATAATAGTCAACGTCTGTACTGTTGGCCAGTACTCAGCGGCAAGACTCCTGAAGATTTCTGAAGTCTCTAGCCATGCTCCAAACTCACTGGGTTCCACTGGAATGACAAGGGTCTCCACACACTCTGGGACCTCCTCTGGTCCATTCTTATTCAGTTCTTCATTCACCTTGGAGCACTGAGTACAGAGCTTTGAGACTATGATTTTTTTTAAGTTTCCTTGTGGTGGGCGGTTTCTGAGAAGTTTTCTTGGTCAGCNCCCCTGGTGGTCTGCTGCAGAGCCCCTGAGCACCCCTATATATACTCCTCTCCAGGGAGACACACCCTCATGTTTTATGAGGTCAGCAAGTTACTCCCCCAGCCAATGGTGACCCTGGGTGAGACTTGACATCACAAAGCCCAATCCTAACACCTCTAGCAGAGGATGGGGAGCAATTCAGGTGTTTTGGTGGGAAAAATAAAGCATTTATAGTTCCTCTAAAGAGGCCTTCAAACACACCTTCCATCCTCATCTCTCTAAGTCAACTGTGAGGGGTCACATGGCAGTGAGAGTATGTCTCCTCCAAATATTGTATATCTATTTATGACTATAAAAGTGTAAGGGAATTAAAAAATAATCTACAAAAGATACAGTTTAAGCAGACCCAATTAACCTAGTTTTTTTTTTGTTGTTGTTGTTCCATAGTCTCAAAACTGACAATGAAGAATTAATTTCATTTGAAACCTATTTTTAAAATTTAGAAAGATATTTTATGTTTAAATATAAGATAATTTTGTTGTTTTCAAGCTAAAACAAAGTTTGCAACTTGTAGTGAATGATTTGTTTCACTGATTTAGACATAAATAAAATCACAATGTGTGTCTTTGCCTTGACCATCTTTGTGGAATCACTGTGCATTTTGAATCAAATGTTTGAATGTGTAGACTGTTAAGTTTTTGTGTCACATACTGTTGAAGCCTAGCTTGAAGGATTTTGAGAATTACCTTGTTAGCTTGTTAAATGAATGCAGTTGTGCTGTAGTTTGAACATTGTCTGGCATTGTCCTTCTTTGCAATTGAAATGACAACTGATCTTCTCCAGTCCCGTGGCCACTGCCAAGTTTACCAAAGTGGCTGGCATATTGAGAGCAGCACTTTATCAGTACCATTATTTAAGATTTGAAAGACCTCAGCTGGACTTTAATCACCTCCACTAGCTTTGCTCGTACTGCTGCTTCCTAAGGCCCTTGTGTCTGCACTCCAGGATGTCTGGCTCTAGGTGAGTGATCACACCATCGTGGTTATCCAGGTTATCAAGATTTTTTAAACAGTTCTGTGTATTCTTACTACCTCTTCTTAATCTCTTCTGCTTTATTTAGGCCCATAACATTTCTGTCTTTTACCGTACCTGACTTTGCATGAAATGTTCCCTTGGCATTCCTCATTTTCTTGAAGACATCTCTAGTCTTTTCCATTGTATTGTTTTCCTCTGTTTATTTGCTTTATTCCAATCCCTTGTGAGTATACACTGATCGTGACAAATAGATTCAAGAGTACCAGAAGACCTATGGATGGAGGTTCCTAACATTGTACAGGAGGTGGTGATCAAAACCATCCACAAGAAAACAAATGCAGAAAGGCAAAGTGGTTGTCTGAGGAGGCCTTACAAATAGATGAGAAGAGAAGAGAATGGCGAAGGAGACACAGAAAGATATAGCCACTTGAATGCAGAGTCCCAAATACTAGCAAGGAGAGATAAGAAGGCTTTCTTAAGTGAGCCACCAGGGAAGCTCCTTATCTAATGAAAAGATTCCTCAGTGGGATTGCTATGCACCCAGTCTCCTCCTATGGATATAGTGCCTCCTTCCCTCCCCAGCTGGGGGTCACCGTCTGCTAGCCTCAATGCCCAGGGGAAGTAGGCACCCCAGCCTCTCCCAAGTGGAAGCCACAGACCTGAAAACCAGGTGTGTCTTCCTGGGGCTGTGATTGTGCAAATCATGCACTCACCTTTAATCATCACCTCACACACTGTATTCGCCCAAGGGACACACAGAGGACTGACGAGACTATGGACCCTGCCACCGAGCCCCACCTCGGCAGTCACCCACATTCAGTGGATGTGTGGACGGATGACAAGCCCACAAAACAGGGCTGAGAATAGCCTCCACAATGCCCAGCTCCTCAACGTGCTGACAGGCAGCCCTGAGGTAGCTTCCCATGCAGGTCAGTAATGTCACAGGATGTGACTGAGATGCATCTTCCGTGATGCCCACCTCCCCTCATGTGCCATCCCTCAGCCCTGAAACAGCTTCTGGTTCAGCCCAACGATGTCAAAGGATGTGAATGAGCAGCAGCCTCTGCAACACCCAGCTCCTCAGAGTGCCGTCTGTCAGCCCCTAGGTTGCTTCCGGTTCAGGCGGGTAATGTCACTGGACGTGACAGAGACACAGCCTCTGGGATGCCCAGCTCCACACATGCACCAAAGTCAGCCCCAAATCACCTTCCAGTTCACCCTGATGACGTCGCCAACAAACCCATCAGCCCAGATGAAGTCGCCTAGGATGGTGTAGGTAAATCCAGTGGACGATCCCGGGCACTGGCCCTGCACCCATGTGCAAAGGTATGGGATCCCCTCTGGGTCAGCTTCTCCAGGGACCAGGCTGGGTGGATGTGGACAAACTCCAGGTTCTCTGTGAGGTTGATGCCAACCACCAACAGCCTGCTTGGGACAAGAGGGGGGCTGCTGTTCATGGTACCAGCTGTGGGGTTAGCCGCCCACGTGTGTGGTCACTAACCCACAGAGTCATGTGGCCAACCAAACTGTGTGGTCACTGACTCACATGGTCACCCACTCATGGGGTCACTACCACATGCAGTGATCCCTACACTGGCCACCAACCCCAGTGGGCATCCACCCATGGGATCACTAAACTTTGAGTTCATGAGCTCCCCTGTCCACATGATTACCCACTCAAGCCATCACCCACCCACACGGTTACCCACTCACCGAGTCAGCAACTCACATGGTAACCTACCCTGAAGTCAGCAACCCAACCGGTCACCAACCCAGTGGTGGGTTGGTGGGTCACCTACCCACGTGGTCTCCAACCCACACAGTCTCCAGTCTATGTGTCCAGTAAACCATGGGGTTACCCACCCACACAGTCACCCACCCATGCGACCCCTAACACATAAGATCACGTGCCCATGCTGTCACCAAGCTGTGCCATCACCCACCCAGACTCTGGCCTCCGCAGAGGTCAGAGAATCAGATGTCCAAAAGAGACCGAAGTTCAGAGAGCAGGAGCTCACAGGGTGTTGACTCATTAATGTCTCTTGTTATAGAAGGCAGACGGGCTGGACAGTGACCCCAAAGATGTCCATGTCCTGGTCCCGTGTGGTAGACACAATGTCCACATGAATGTCCTTGTCCTGTCTATATCCTGACCTGCTGTGGTGGACATGGTAACATTTCCAAGGATGTCCACACAGTGGTTCCCATGTGGTGAACAGAATGATGTCCCCTAATACATCCTGTTCCATTTCTCCACTTGAACCCAAAGCCAGCCCCATGCTCTAGGACATGTGTGTGACCATGAGTTCCGGTTTGAAGGCAGCACTCCCCTGGGTGGCTGCAGCTCTTCATGTGCTTCAGGTAGCAGACGAGGTCTCATGGCTTCATCTGATTCCCCCACCGGTAGGGAATACAGGGCCACAGTTCTGGATGCTGACTCATGGATGCCTCATCCTTGTATGACACAATGATCTGCTGGCCCTGGGACCACAGCTGGTGCAGAGTTGGCACCTTTTGGTGGGGAATCATCTGAGTGACCGTGAGACAAGTGCACAGGGACTATTGGGGTGCTTGTGACACGATGTGTCAGTTATTGGGGGTGTCCGAGAAGCTCCAGTGATGTGTGGATTATTAGGGTGTCTATGAGCAGTGATGGGCTGGATATTGGGTTCTCTGTGAGAAGAGACAGTCATGAGTGGGTTATTGGCATGTCTGAGTAGAGACACTCATGAGTAGATTACTGAGGTGTCTGAGTGGAGACAGTGGCGGATAGATTACTTGAATTCTTGAGCAGTGATGGGTCGATTATTGGGGTGCCTGAGTGGAAACAGAGGTGGGTTGATTATTGGGGTTTCTGATAGGAAATGGCAGGTGGATTACTGGGACAGGTTGATTACATGAGGTGCAATTGATGGGCTTTGGGGCTGTCTGAATAGAGGCCATGCAGGGTGGACTATTGGGGGCGGCTGTGACCAGTGATGGGCTGGTCACTGGGGTGTTTGAGTGGAGACTGTGGTGGGTGGATTACTGGGGTTCCATGAGCGGCATCACTTCGTGCCTGAACCAGCCTCATGCAGGGAGAAGATAGTCTGATTAAAGTGAGGCCTAGTGCTCAAACCGCCCCCACTGCCAAGAGCATGGGGAGCCTGTGGCCCCTGCTCACCCCACAAGGACACAGCATGTCCCCAAAGATGTTCTCGATGCAGCCCATCAGGTACTCATGCAGGTCCTCAATCACGCCCTCGAAGTTCGTGTACACCAGGATAACCTCCTCCTGGGGGTGATTCTCCAGCCACTCTGAGATCATGGTGAGCATGTCCTGCGTGGTGGTGTGGAGAAGGGCCTTTTAGTGAGAGACAGAGGGTCGTGGGTGGGGAATTCCCCCTGCACAGCTACTCTACAGACTGGTTTGTGTGTCCTGACACACAAAGACATAAAGCATGGTGCCTGCTCCCAAGGGAACCAGCCTCTCCTGAGTGGAAGTGGGGAGCCATGCCATTACTCTGGTGTGTGTGTGTGTGTATGTACATGCTCCTGTAGGTAGAGGTTCACACACACTTGTACATGTGTTCACGGTCTGTGTGTGCATGGATATGTACATGTGTCTGTGTGCACAACAGCAGAGAGCAGTGCTTATAATATTGTGTGAAGTCTGTACGCCAGGAAGCGTGTGAGTCCAGCAGGGTACATGCACAGAGTCCCAGGACAGAACCTCCAGATCTCAAGGGTCATTAGATTCTATGATGGGGGAACTGGGGTGTGAGTCCACAGTGAGGCATTAAGTGACTTGGCCAGAAGCCAAGCAGGAGAAGACATGTCAGGGACCTTGTATAGACAAATTCTCGGAGACACCCCAGAGGCCAGAGGTGCAGGTGTGAGTTCAGAAATATACGTTGGTCTGGAATTCTTAGTAACTGATGCCAGAGGTCAGCCCTCTCCTGCCTGGTGTGACTGTATGTTCATCTCCTTAGAGGTCAGTGTCTTCTAATGGGAGTGGACCTGTGTTGTCTACTTAGAGGTCAGCCTCTCCTGCCTGGAGCGGCTGGGTGTTCATCCCTTTAGAGGTCAGTGTCTTCTAATGGGAGTGGACCTGTTTTCCCCATAGAATTCAGCCGCTCCTGCCTGGAGTGACCATATGTCCATCTGAGTAGACATGTACCCATCCCCTCAGAAGCCCTCGCCCTCCTGCCTGGACCAGACATGGGTGTCCCTGGATTGGAGACGCCCCCGTCTGTACCACTGCCCCCACCCCCACTTTCATGAGGGCCATCGTGTACACCATGTGGCCAGAGTGCAGGTTCTCCTCGGTGCCCTCCTATATGTGTGCCATCTGCAGGTCCTCAGGCCAGCATCCACGTGCTTCATGATGCTCAGCACCTGCACACAGAGGTCAGTCATCTGTGCTGGGCACAGAGGGTGGCCCTCCACTCAGGGGCTGGGCATGCAGTGAGGATGCACAACTGAGGGCCACATCAGCCACTGTTAAATCAGCTCTGTTGGTACTGCTGGGGTTGAGGCCCTGCTTCTGGTAACAGTGTCTCCACGGTCTCTGGTCATGTGGAGCACAGAGCCTGGGACCAGATTGTGGTCTTGAGGGGGGTGTTCCTGTAGAGTCCAGCCTCACCCTCCTCTCAGGCAGTCCCTGGGTGGAAACTCCCTATAGGTTCAACAGCCCAGGCTCCATGACACCCAAGCTGGACCCTTGGACATGAGGACACACTAGATACACAGAAGTCTGTGCCCACCCCCACAAACAGCACTAGGAAAGGTAAGAAGGAATCAAGGGAAGAGAACAAAATGATGAAACACATTTCCACCACACTAATAAGACAGGAAAAATCAAAATAATAATAATAATTACTTAAATTGAAAAGTGAAAGTTGCTCAGTTTTTTCCAACTCATTTCGATCCTGTGGACTGTATCTCACCAAACCCCTTTGTCCATGGAATTATCCAGGCAAGATTACTGGAGTGGGTTGCCCTTCCCTTCTCTAGATCTTCCCAACCCAGGATCAAACCCACATCACCCACAATGCAAGCAGATTCTTTAACAACTGAGCCACCAGGGAAGCCCTAATATAAATTTGTAGCAGAAAATGTACTGTGTCCTCTACAAGGAGTTATAATGGAAAAAGAAAACAAAAACATAAGGTAAAAATTGGGGAAGAAAATAATAGATTTTCTCTATGCAAAATAAAAGAAAAAATAAAAAAAAACTCATATTAACATAAACTAGTAGCAGAAAATGGTACTGTGTTCCCTACACAGAGTCATAATGGAAAAAGAAAAAGATATAAGGATAACAAATGGGAAAGTAACTCACAGCCGCTCTTCCAATTCAAATTAAAAGAAAAAACAAATGCTCATATGATATTGTCAGGCACTTGCCATTCAACTCTACAGGGATAAAATGAAGCGCTGCTGCAGCCACTGATCATAAAAATCCCCTGAAAGACCACCACCTGTGCCACCCCCCCCCCACACACACACAGGTCTCTTTGGCAGCCATACCATGTGAGACCACGGCACTGAGGTCCCCAGTATGGAGTGGACCCTGCCTTGGAGGGACGCGCAGAACAGAGGGACCCAGCACCAAGGGGCCATCAGAGCAGAGGAACACCAGTCCTGCAGGACTCCCAGGGTCTGGTGGACACCCTCCTGCTTGCTCCCTCCTCTAGGTGGTGTGAGCTCTTAAGTCTAGGCTATAGGCACCTGATGCAAGCAGGAATGTAGTTTGCCCATATTCCAGCCCTGCCTCTCTCCCAATCAGATCCCCTGAACAAGATTCCAGTAACCCTGAACCTCCCAGGGGGAAGCAATTACACAAAGTAAGTTGTGCTTGACAGCCTCTTGTCCTGTTGGAAGCACCAGCCCGGGAGCATAAAAACCAGGAATATGAGTGCCCCTCAAGTGCAGGTGCAGGAAGGCGGGGGGCATCTGTCCACTCTAGGTGGGCTCCTGCTTCTGTGAGCACCGGGGCCCAGGTGAATTTTCTACACCATCCTGCATCCACACCCTGGCTAATGTGTGTGCCAGTGACAGGAACACTGTCAATTGGGTGCCTCTTCCCCACAGACAGGGTCCCCACAATTGAATCCTCTCTATCCTCCACAATGATTTCCTCCCATCAAGGCTTCACTCCACCCCATTAAACCACCGATCCACCCTGGAGAAGCACTACAGGGGAGGGGTGTGTGTGCCTGCCTATGTTCTCAGTTGCTTTAGCCATCTCGACTCTCTGTGACTCTATGGACTCTAGCCTGCCAGGTTCCACTGTCCATGGGATTTCCCATGTGAGAATATTACCATGGGGTGCCATTTTCTCCTCCATGGGATCTTCCTGATTCAGAGATCCAACCTGGGTCCAATGCATTACAGTCTGATTCTTTATCTTGTGAGCCACCAAGAAAGTCTCCCTGGAGGGGGTGACGGGGTGCAAATGTAAACCCACATCAGAGGACATGGAAACTCAACTTTTGCTTATCTGGGACCAGGAAGGAGTTCTAGTGTCAGCTCTGCTTAATAAAGGGTGGGACCCAGCCTCCCCTTTCTCCTCCCAGCTCCCCCAGCCTCTGTGACTTTAGACAGTGATGCTGTTAGTCCATGGGTCCCTGTTCTGGCTTCAGGCTGGTTCCACATTAAAGCGGGGTCCTTTCCTACCTTTCTGGGAGGCTCTCTGGGTAGGAAGATCTCCTGGAGAAGGACATGGAAGCCCACTCCAGTATTCTTGCCTGCAGAATCCCAAGGACAGAGAAGCCTGGCGGACTACAGTCTATGGGGTCTCAATGACTTAGACATGGCTGAGCGAATAAACAATTCTGTTTTACAGCAGGTTTGTTCTCAACCCCCTTTCCCCAAGAGGGATAAGGATATCACCCCCTGTGAGTGACCCTAGAGGCTGGAGCTGGGTCCAGGGCCTGGCATGCTGGCAGACCCTCACCTGTGTGGTGGACCACTTGAGCACCACAGGCAGGGTGACCCATGGCAGCACTTTGCCCAGAAGCTGCAGCAGCCTCGACTTCTTGTGAGAGATGGATGACTTCTTGTTCAGGAAGTAGGTCACTGTACTGTGGCTCCCTAAAGGCAAACCAATTGGGGGGGACGTCACCCCCTGAACCTATCCTCTGTGACCTCAAGCCACCCTAAGGATGCAAAGCTAAAGCACTGTGGGTTATGGGGGAGTTCCAAAAGTCATATCCACTGAGTCCTGGGAACTGAATCTTGTCTCAAAATAGGGTTTCTGCAGATATGAGAAAGTGAAAGTCAATTTATTTGAGGAATCCCTTTTTTGGACAGGAAATATTTAAGATGGCTTTTGAATTTATGGTTTGAATTTATGGTTTCCCAAGTGGTGCTCAGGCAAAGAGCCTGCTTGCCATAGCAGGAAGCATAAAAGATGCAGGGGTGATCCGTGGGTTAGGAAGATTCCCTGGGAAGGGAATGACAACCTATTCCATTATTCTTGCCTGGAGAATCCAGGGACAGAAGAGCCTGGGGGGTACAGTCCATGGGGCTGCAGAGTCTGACACAACTGAACACAGACAGACCCTCTCTAGTTACCAGTGCTTTGAATTTATTCATAGTATTTTCAGGCTGTTTATGATGCCAATGTTGTGGTCATTTTTGTATGGTTACACTTATTCTTTTCTCTTTTAAATCTGTGTGATCTGTTTCAGAGACAGTGTGGAGAGGTTCACACTTTAGCAATCACCTGGGGATAATCCAGAAACCCTTCCCTTCTGTTTCTGAACATAGCTTTGGACTAGCTTTATTTCTTTCTCTTTTTTTTTTTCATTTCTTATTTATTCTTAGGGTCAAGGGATAGGAAGGAGGATTTACAAGTTCATAATATAACTTGATTTGATGACATATGGAAGAGTGGATGGATGGGTGGATAGATAAGTGGATGGATGGATGAATGGATGGTGAGTTGGTGGATTGATCGATGAATGGATGGGTGGATGATGAATTGGTCGGTGGATGGGTGGATTTATGGATGGATGGGTGGGTGGTTAGATGGATGGTTGGGTGGATGGATAGTTGAGTGGGTGAACGGAAGATAGATGAGTGGATGGGTGGGTGGATGGATGAATGGGTGCGCCAGTAGCATGTGGTCCATGCACACAGTGGTGTATGAGGCACCATGAAAAGGAGTGAAGTTCTGACCCAGGCTACATCTTGAATCGACCTTGAACCCACGATGGTCAGTGAGAGAAGCAGACACATAAGGACACATTGTGCATGTCCATTTATAAAAGATGCCCAGAACAGGCCAATTTACACAGAGAGAAGCAGATGAGTAGTGCCCGGGCTTTGGGGAGAGGCATCAAGAGTTATTTTGTAAAGGGTACAGGAAGGAGAGCGGCCAAGGCCCGATGGTGGATGAAGGAGGCCTGAAGACTCAGAAGCCCTTCCTTTTGGGGCCCCCATAGCCCGCCCCACTGGGAAGTGCATGGAATGGCTGAGAGACTGGGTCCATGGTTCCTGTCTGCTCCACACCCTCAAGGGAAGAGCTGTGTGGGGGCTTTTTCTCCTGGGGGGTGGGGGTGGGGTGGCCAGCACAGAACCCCACAGCTGTCAAGAGGGTGAGAAAGAGTCTAAAGCTGCCTTCCATATAAAACAGCACTTCCTGTTTGTCCAACTGTCCATGTTGTCTCCCAACGGGCAGTGCCCAGGTCACAGAGCCAAGGCAGGGCCCAGTGGGGGCACGACCAGAGGAGTGATGTTAAAGAATGGGGCACATTTGTACCCTGAGGAGGTGAGTACAGTTCTGTCTGGCAGGACCCTCCCCTCCCAGCCCATGGTGTCTGGTGGCCTCCACTTTGATGGCTTGAGCACAGCAGTGTCACCCTGGAGGTTCTCGCCTGCCTGTTCACCACCAGGCATCTCCACGTCCAGATGCCCGCCCATAGCTGAGCTTTGCAGCACTTTTTGCAATCAAACTCTCTGGAGTCAGAGGATCCTAATTTTAATTAGATAGTACTGGTACAACTTATCAGGTTGTTTTGGGGGTGGGTGGACCCCTTAAACTTTGGGACCTCCAGACTCAAGTGCAGAAGGCTTGCAAAGCTTTGATGGAAAACATGGGTGGAAAGGTGAGGGGTCCCAAGGAGTAGGAAAGAGTGGCTCAGAAAACATAACCCCGCCCCCCAGGGAGGCTGTCATGTGTTCTGCAGGCAGGCTCTTGGGGGTTCAGTTACCTTCCAGGTTGAATGGGATAAAGAAGTGGACAGATGAGAAAGTGCTGGTGTGTGTATGTATGTGTGTTCAGTATGTGTGCATGTATGTTTGTTGTGTGTGTGCACTTGAATGTGTGTGTGTTCCGTGTACATGTATGTATGTGTGTGTTCATTTTGCCTCTTTGTGCCTGCATGCGTGTATGTTTGGCTTTGAGGCTTCCTGCACTTGGACTCGTCTCACAGCTGCATCCCCACCGAGCCGAGCCTGCGGGGCCTCACCTGAGATGGAGAGGTGGTGCAGGGCCATGTCCCAGTGTCAAGATCACAGTGCCGACATCCAGTCCGAGTTTACCTTGGTGGCACATGAAGGAGCTGGGCGAGCTCACCTGCCAGCTCATCAGAGGATGAGCCTGGGTGATCTGGGAAGGAAATTGGGTTTTGCATAATTAAAAAAGGACATGCAGAAGACCCAATGCTGGCGGTGCAGTGGTGTGGCTCTCAGAAACTGTACCTGCAGACTTCTCTCCAAGAGAAAGGAGGGTTGGGTGATGGAGAGGGGAAAAGTGCTCTAGAGACAGAGAAGCTGAGACACAGAGAGAAATGGACAGAGACATGGAGACAGACAGAAGTAGGGCGAGGGGAGAGAGAGACAAAGGATGTGAAGTGAGGGCTTAAGGGGGAGCATGGGAACAGGGAGACAGAGACCAACAGACAGACCCCAGCATCTGAAGTCTGTTCTCCTTGAGGCTAGAGCTTGCAACCTACTTCATCGGGTTTCCCTTACTTGCACTGTGCACCAGCCCCCTCCACTTGGGGTTGAGAGAGGCCCAGTTGAGCCTGTTGGCTCCAGGTAATAGGGCTTCCATCTTAGGGGTGATGGACCTCAGGCACAAAGTCATATGCCCTTCACTCCCTAGAGGCGGACTCTCCATCTGGTGGGTTTTACTGCAGTAAAAGTGACTGGACAGGAGCCAAAGATGAAGCACCCTGAGCAGCTAAGAAGCTGGGAATGTCTCCAGTCAAGCTATGAGTGTCCCCTCTCTCCTGTTATGGGTGGGTCTCTTGGTGGTCTGCATGCCGTCAGGACTCCTTTCATGAAAAACACATGCCTGGACCTTTATTTTTGTGTTTACAACTCTCCATGGACATGGGTTGTCTCTATTATTAACGTCGATAGTAATAGTATAGTAATAGTTCTATATAGTAATAGTTCCCTTCTGTTGTCATAGTCCCCCCCTACAGTAATACTCCCCTTTTATTGTCATACTCTCCTCTCTACAGTAATAGTTTCCCTTCTATAATAACAGACCCCTCTAATATCATAGTTGGAGAAAGGCATGGCAACCAACCCCAGTATTCTTAGCTGGAGAATCCCATGGACACAGGGGCTTGGCCAGCTCCACGTGGTCAGTCCATGGAGCCACAGAGAGTCAGACACGACTGATCGACCAACACTAATGTCATAGTGTTTAGAGTAATAGCCTTCTATTCTCAAATCTTCACTTCTACAGAAACTGTACTCCTGTACTGTCGTAGTTGCCCCTCTGTAATAATAGTCCCCGTTCACTCTATTTCTCCTCTTCTATTGTCATAATTCCCCCCTACAGTAATGGTTCCTATTCTGCAGTATCAGCCTCTCTCTATTGTCATAGTTACAGTTCCTCCTATAGGGTAACAGTTCTCTATTAGAGATCTAATAGAGTCATGAAAGTGAAAGTGAAGTTGCTCTGTCATTTCCAACTCATTGCAACACCATGGATTGTAACCTACCAGGCTCTTCCATCCTTGGGATTTTCCAGGCAATAGTACTGGAGTGGGCTGTCATTTCCTTCTCCAGAGAATCCTCCCAACCCAGGGATTGAACCCGGGTCTCCCACATTGTAGGCAGACGCCTTTACTTCCTGAGCCACCAGGGAAGGCGAGAGTAATAGAGTAATAGGTCTCCTTTACTGTCATAGTCCTCTACCCCATACACTAATATTCCTGCTTTATTGTCATACTTCACTTTCTATTGTAATAGTCTGCCCTCTGCAGTAAAAGTAACTCCTCTACTGAAATATCCACACCCAATAACATAGTCCTACTATATAGTGATAGTTACCCCCTGTATTAATTCCCCTTCTACAGTAGTACTGTCATAGTCCCCTCTCTGCAATAATATTCCTCCTTGATTGTAGTATTGTCCTTAAATTATAATAGTCTGCCTCTAATATCCTCCTTCTAGAATAAAAGTCCTTCGTTGCTGTAATATCCTCCTACAGTAATTGTCCCCCTCTACTGTCATAGTCTATT
>SJYE01021975.1:11217-26676 GCA_006408755.1 Eudorcas thomsonii | reverse complement strand
CGAGCCTGCGGGGCCTCACCTGAGATGGAGAGGTGGTGCAGGGCCATGTCCCAGTGTCAAGATCACAGTGCCGACATCCAGTCCGAGTTTACCTTGGTGGCACATGAAGGAGCTGGGCGAGCTCACCTGCCAGCTCATCAGAGGACGAGCCTGGGTGATCTGGGAAGGAAATTGGGTTTTGCATAATTAAAAAAGGACATGCAGAAGACCCAGTGCTGGCGGTGCAGTGGTGTGGCTCTCAGAAACTGTACCTGCAGACTTCTCTCCAAGAGAAAGGAGGGTTGGGTGGTGGAGAGGGGAAACGTGCTCTAGAGACAGAGAAGCTGAGACACAGAGAGAAATGGACAGAGACATGGAGACAGACAGAAGTAGGGCGAGGGGAGAGAGAGACAAAGGATGTGAAGTGAGGGCTTAAGGGGAAGCATGGGAACAGGGAGACAGAGACCAACAGACAGACCCCAGCATCTGAAGTCTGTTCTCCTTGAGGCTAGAGCTTGCAACCTACTTCATCGGGTTTCCCTTACTTGCCCTGTGCACCAGCCCCCTCCACTTGGGGTTGAGAGAGGCCCAGTTGAGCCTGTTGGCTCCAGGTAATAGGGCTTCCATCTTAGGGGTGATGGACCTCAGGCACAAAGTCATATGCCCTTCACTCCCTAGAGGCGGACTCTCCATCTGGTGGGTTTTACTGCAGTAAAAGTGACTGGACAGGCGCCAAAGATGAAGCACCCTGAGCAGCTAAGAAGCTGGGAATGTCTCCAGTCAAGTTATGAGTGTCCCCTCTCTCCTGTTATGGGTGGGTCTCTTGGTGGTCTGCATGCCATCAGGACTCCTTTCATGAAAAACACATGCCTGGACCTTTATTTTTGTGTTTACAACTCTCCATGGATAGGGATTGTCTCTATTCTTAACGTTGATAGTAATAGTATAGTAATAGTAATAGTTCTATATAGTAATAGTTTCCTTCTGTTGTGATAGTCCCCTCCCCCTACAGTAATACTCCCCTTCTATTGTCATACTCTCCTCTCTACAGTAATAGTTTCCCTTCTATAATAACAGACCCCTCTAATATCATAGTTGGAGAAAGGCATGGCAACCAACCCCAGTATTCTTAGCTGGAGAATCCCATGGACAGAGGGGCTTGGCCAGCTCCACGTGGTCAGTCCATGGAGCCACAGAGAGTCAGACACGACTGATCGACCAACACTAATGTCATAGTGTTTAGAGTAATAGCCTTCTATTCTCAAATCTTCACTTCTACAGAAACTGTACTCCTGTACTGTCGTAGTTGCCCCTCTGTAATAATAGTCCCCGTTCACTCTATTTCTCCTCTTCTATTGTCATAATCCCCCCCTACAGTAATGGTTCCTATTCTGCAGTATCAGCCTCTCTCTATTGTCATAGTTACAGTTCCCCCTATAGGGTAACAGTTCTCTATTATAGATCTAATAGAGTAATGAAAGTGAAAGTGAAGTTGCTCTGTCATTTCCAACTCATTGCAACACCATGGATTGTAACCTACCAGGCTCTTCCATCCTTGGGATTTTCCAGGCAATAGTACTGGAGTGGGCTGTCATTTCCTTCTCCAGAGAATCTTCCCAACCCAGGGATTGAACCCGGGTCTCCCACATTGTAGGCAGACGCCTTTACTGCCTGAGCCACGAGGGAAGGCGAGAGTAATAGAGTAATAGGTCTCCTTTACTGTCATAGTCCTCTACCCCATACACTAATATTCCTGCTTTATTGTCATACTTCACTTTCTATTGTAATAGTCTGCCCTCTGCAGTAAAAGTAACTCCTCTACTGAAATATCCACACCCAATAACTTAGTCCTACTATATAGTGATAGTTACCCTCTGTATTAATTCCCCGTCTACAGTAGTACTGTCATAGTCCCCTCTCTGCAATAATATTCCTCCTTGATTGTAGTATTGTCCTTAAATTATAATAGTCTGCCTCTAATATCCTCCTTCTAGAATAAAAGTCCTTCGTTGCTGTAATATCCTCCTACAGTAATTGTCCCCCTCTACTGTCATAGTCTATTTCCTATTGTAATAAGTCTGTGGTAGTAGTATCTCATCTATTAATCTCCTTCTGTTGTCAGTATTCCCCTTCCACAGTCAAAGTCCCCCTTCTACTGTAACACTGCTGCCTCTATTGTCATAGATCCCCCTGTACGCTAATAGTCCCCTTCTTCTGTCCCTATTTTATATTACTAGTCCCTTTACTGTCTTAGTAGTCCCTACTCTATAGTAATAGTCTTCCTCAATTTCAGTAGTCCCTTTCTGTTGTAATCATCCCTGTCTTCAGTAATAGACCTCCATTCATTATAATAGTCCCCTCTAAGGAAATAGTCCTCTTCTATTATAATAGTCCCTCTCTCTTTGTTGTATTCCCCTCTGTTCAGTAATAGCCTCCCCCAAATGATAGACCACTCTCTAATATAATAGTCTCCCATATGCTATAATAGTCCTCTCTCAACAATGAAAGTCCTCCTCTATTGTAATAGCCTCCCTCTATTGTAAGAGTCCTCCCTCCATAAATGGTTCTGCCTCTTCTGTAATACAGCAAGGCAGAGACATTACTTTGTCAACAAAGATCTGTCTAGTGAAGGCTATCGTTTTTCCAGTGGTCTTGTACGGATGTGAGAGTTGCACTATAAAGAAACCTCAGTGCCAAAAATTTGACGCTATTGAACTGTGGTATTGGAGAGGACTCTTGAGGGTCCCTTGGACTGCAAGAAGATCCAACCAGTCCATCCTAAAGGAGATCAGGCGTGGGTGTTCATTGGAAGGACTGATTCTAAAGCTGAAACTCCAAAACTTTGGCCACCTGACGTGAAGAGCTGACTCATTGCAGAAGACCCTGATGTAGGGAAAGATTGAGAGTAGCAGGAGAAGGGGACGATAGTGGATGAGATGTTTGGATGGTGTCACTGACTCAGTGAACATGGGTTTGGGTAGGCTACGGGAGTTTGTGATGGGCAGGAAGGCCTGGTGTGTTCTGTGTGACCTCGCACATGTCTGTGTGTTGGGATGGGCACAGAGGTGCTCAGGGAAGAGTTCTCAGGTGAATGAATGGATGGAGCAATGCAGGGCCTCGTCACAAACACCAGGCTTCTAGACCTTTGCTCAGGCCGCCAAAATCACAGTCCCCTGAAACGCTCACTGGATCCCACAAACTCGCTGGACCCCTTAAATGCTCACTTGGTCCCCCAAACTTGTAGGCCCCCTGAAATGATCATTGGGTTCCCCCAGATACTCACTAGCCCCTGAAAAACTCACTGGGTCCCCTAGACACTCACCAGCCCTTTGAAAGAATCACTATGTCCCCCAAACTCGCCAGTCCCTTGAAACACTCAGTAGGTCCCCCAAACTCTCCAGCCACCTGAAAGGCTTACTGGGTACCCCTAACTCACCATCACCCTAAAACGCTCACTGGGTCCTTGAAGAATTTCCCAGGCTCCAAAAATTTCCATCCACTCCAACAAATCCATGGTCCTACCCCCTTAATGTAAGGGCAGTACACAAGACCTGGGTCATCAGGTGTCCGCCCCCAGTGGCACTGGCCAGCACAGGTTCAGCACCGGCTCAGGATTCATGAGGGTCTTGTCACTGTGCCCTGCGAGCTGCAGTCCAGGGGCTTCCTCTGGCTCCGTGCTCTGACCCAGAGGAGCTCTACTTCCACTCAGAGATGCTGAGTGGGCCCCTCCTTTCCCCCAGATGGCCCTCCAGTCACTCCTGTGCACAAACTCACATACACATACATATATGATGATGGGAAAGATTGAGGTCAGGAGAACAAGGGGTTGTGACAGAGGATGAGATGGTTCGATTGCATCACTGACTCCATGCACATGAGTTTGTGTAAACTCCAGGAGTCAATTATAGACAGGGAGACCTGGACTGATGCACTCCATGGGGTCGTGAAGAGTCAGACACGACTGAGCGACTGAATTGAACTGAACACAGCTTTTAGAGTTGCTGTTCCAAAAAAATGGCCACAAGGAGTCATCATTGCTTTTGCTTCACACTCCATTTCTAAATTTCTTTTTCTAAATTAATTTATTTTAATAGAAGGCTGATTACTTTACAGTATTGTAGTGGGTTTTGCCATACATTAACAGGAATCAACCATGGGTGTAAATGTGTTCTGCATCCTGAAGCCCCATCCCACCTCCCTCCTCATCCCATCCCTCAGGGCCATCCCAGTACACCAGCCTTGGTCACCCTGTTTCATGTATAAAACCTGGACTGGTGATCTGTTTCATATATGGTAATATACATGTGTCAATGTGCTATTCTCTCAAATCATCCCACCCTTTCCTCGTTCCACAGAGTCTAAAAATCGGTTCCTTATATCTATGTCTATTTTACTGACTCACATACAGAGTCATCATTACCATCTTTCTAAATTCTCTCTCTCTCTCTCTCTCTCTCTCTCTCTATATATATATATATATATATATATATATATATATATATATACAATCAACAAAAATAAGACCAGGAGCTGACTGTGACTCAGATCATGAACTCCTTATTACCAAATTCAGACTTAATTTGAGGAAAGTAGGAAAAACCGCTAGACCATTCAGGTGTGGCCTAAATCAAATCCCTTATAATTGCACAGTGGAAATGAGAAATATATTTAAGGGCCTAGATCTGTTAGATAGAGCACCAGATGAACTGTGGAATGAGGTTCGTGACATTGTACAGGAGACAGGGATTAAGACCATCCCCATGGACAAGAAATGCAAAAAAGTAAAATGGCTGTCTGGAGAGGCTTTACAAATAGCTGTGAAAAGAAGAGAGGTGAAAAGAAAGGAGAAAAGGAAAGGTTTAAGTATCTGAAAGCAGAGTTCCAAAGAAAAGCAAGAAGAGATAAAAAGCTTTCTTCAACAATCAGTGCAAAGAAATAGAGAAACATAACAGAATGGGAAAAACTAGAGATCTCTTCAAGAAAATTAGAGATACCAAGGGAACATTTCATGCAAAGATGGGCTTAATAAAGGACAGAAGTGATATGGACCTAACAGAAGCAGAAGATATTAAGAAGTGGCAAGATTACATGGAAGAACTGTACAAAAAAGATCTTCACTACCCAGATAATCATGATGATGTGATCACTAACCTAGAGCCAGCCATCTTGGAATCTGAAGTCAAGTAGGCCTTTGAAAGAATTCCTACGAACAAATCTAGTGGAGGTGCTGTAATTCCAGGGGAGCTGTTTCCAATCCTGAAAGATGATGCTGTGAAAGTGCTGCACTCTATATGCCAGCGAATTTGGAAAACTGCAGTGGCCACAAGACTATAAAAAGTCAGTTTTCATTTCAATCCCAAAGAAAGGCAATGCCAAACAATGCTCAAACTACCACACAGTTCCACTCATCTCACATGCTAGTAAAGTAATGCTCAAAGTTCTCCAAGCCAGGCTTTCAGAAATACGTGAACCAAGAACTTCATGATGTTTAAGCTGGTTTTAGGAAAGGCAGAGGAACCAGAGATCAAATTGCCAACATCCGCTGGATCATGAAAAAAGCAAGAGAGTTCCAGAAAAACAGCTATTTCTGCTTTATTGACTATGCCAAAGACTTTGACTATGTGGATCACAATAAACTGTGGAAAATCCTGAAAGAAATGGGAATACCAGACCACCCACCATGCCTCTTGAGAAATCTGTATACGGGTCAGGAAGCACAGTTAGAAGTGTACATGGAACAACAGACTGGTGTCAAATAGGAAAAGGAGTACTTCAAGGCTGTATACTGTCGCCCTGCTTGTTTTACTCATATGCAGAGTACATCATGAGAAATGCTGGCCTGGAAGAAACACAATCTGGAATCAAGACTGCCAGGAGAAATATTAATAACCTCAGATATGCAGATGACACCACCCTTATGGCAGAAAGTGAAGAGGATTTAAAAAGTCTCTACTTGATGAAAATGAAAGAGGAAAGGGAAAAAGTTGGCTTAAAGCTCTACATTCACAAAATGAAGATCATGGCATCCTGTCCCATCACTTCATGGGAAATAGATGGGGAAACCGTGGAAACCATGTCAGACTTTATTTTTGGGGGCTCCAAAATCACTGCAGATGGTGACTGCAGCCATGAAATTAAAAGGGGCTTACTCCTTGAAAGAAAAGATATGCATATTCAAAAGCAGAGACATTTATTTGCCAACGAAGGTCCATCTAGTTAAGGCTATGGTTGTTCCTGTGGTCATGTATGGAAGTGAGAGTTGAACTGTGAAAAGGGCTAAGGTTTGAATACTTGATGCTTTTGAAGTGTGGTGTTGGAGAAGAACCTTTAGAGTCCCTTGGACTGCAAGGAGATCCAACCAGTCGATTCTGAAGGAGGTCAACCCTGGGATTTATTTGGAAGGAATGATGTTAAAGCTGAAACTCCAGTACTTTGGCCACCTCATGCGACGAGTTGACTCACTGGAAAAGACTTTGATTCTGGAAAGGATTGGGGGCAGGAGGAGAAGGGGATGACCGAGGATGAGATGGCTGAATGGCATCATGGACTCGATGGACGTGAGTCTGAGTGATGGTGATGAAAAGGGAGGCCTGGCGGATTGCTATTCATGGGGTCGCAAAGAGTCAGACACGACTGAGTGAATGAACTGAACTGATAATGTATTGACTTTTTTCTCTCTGTCTTACTTCCCTCTGTAAAATAGGCTCCAGTTTCATCCACCTCATTAGAACTGATTCAATGCATTCTTTTTAATAGCTGAGTAATATTCCATTGTGCATATGTACCAGGTATTCTTATCCATTCATCTGCTGAATGACATCTCATTTGCTTCCATGTCCTGGTGATTGTAAGCAGTGCTGCAATGAATATTGGGGTTCTCATGTCTCTTTCAGTTCTAGTTTCCTCAGTGTGTATACCCAGTAGTGGCATTGCTGGGTCATATGCCAGCCCTATTTCCAGATTTTAAAGAATATCCACTCTGTTCTCCATAGTGACTGCACTACTTTGCATTCTCACCAACAGTGTAAGAGAGTTAGTTCTCTTTTCTCCACACCCTCACCAATATTTCTTGCTTTTAAACTTCTTGATAGCAGCCATCGTGATTGGCATGACATGGTACCTCATTGTGGTTTGTATTTGCATTTCTCTGATAATCTGTGATGTTGATCATTTTTTCATATGTTTGTTTGCCATCTGTATGTCTTCTTTGGAGAAATGTCTGTTTACATCTTTGGTCCATTTTTTTATTGGGTCATTTATTTTTCTGGAATTGATCTGTAGGAGCTGCTTGTATATTTTTGAGATTAATTCTTTGTAAGTTGCTTCGTTTGCTGTTATTTTCTCCCATTCAGAAGCCTGTCTTTTCACCTTGCTTACAATTTTCTTCTTTGTGCAAAAACTTTTAAGTTTAATTAGGTCTCATTTGTTTATTTTCACTTTTATTTTTATGACTCTGGGTGTCGTGTCATAGAGTATCCAGCAGTAAATTTCTTTTTCTGTGCATTCATTGTTGTTTTATTTTAAAGTAGCTTGATTTTTGATACTGTATTTGCTTTTTGGGTTCCTTTTCCCCAGAGAGAGGAATACAGTGTCTCTAGTAAGCTGCCCTTTGCTATTCAAGACTGGTTTTTCCTGATTATCTGTTTGATGTATGTTAAAATCTGTTGTTCCTTGAATACTCTTCATTTGTCCTGCATCGCTAACTCTTTTTTTTAATAATAAGTTGGTTTTCTAAGTTTGTGAGTCTGTATTTATTGTGTAATATTCTTCATTTGCATTAATTTCAAGAAGATACCTCTCAGTGATACCTTTTGTAATTCTTCTTTCTCTATCGGCCTTCCTTTACTTAGTATGGTATTCACTCTATGCATCCATGCTGTTGTCACTGGAATTTTGCCATTTTGTTTCATGGTTGTATAGCATTCCAGTGTGGAGCTGCACCACTATGACTTCATTTTCTTGTCTATGAATAACTTCATTGAATTTGTAGCAGGGAGGGCTTCCCTGGTTTCCCAGCCAGTAGATAATATACTTGCCAATGCAGGAAACGTGGGTTCAGTCCCTGGATGAGGAAGATCCCCTGGAGAAGGGCATGGCAACCCACTCCAGTATTCTTGCCTGGAGAATCCCTTGGACAGAGGAGCGTGGTGGGCTACAGTCCATGGGCTCACAAAGTGCTGGACATGACTGAAGCGACTGACAATACATGAAAAGGAAAGGAAAAGGAGAAATGAATATTTTGTTCTTTCCCTTTTTTGAGAACAAAGGAGATCAAGAAAACAGTGAGCATACCTGAACATCCCTAGTTGTTTTTACTTTAACTGCTCATAACTCTGTGACTAAGTTTGCTTTTCTCCCTGCTAACTCTGGAGGAGCTATGAGTAACATTTTCTCCTTGGACTCTATGCTAAATACATCACCTATCTGGTGGTTACCCTTACAACACCCTTCCCCTTGTACTTACATATCAGATGGAAGGCCGCTGAGCTACCCCAACTGCCAGAGTCAGTTACTGGGTTATTGAATTTAGTCTGACTGTCTTTGAAACAATGAACGAGGAAGAGATCACTGACACCTCACTGTGAGCCCTTCCCTTATATAAGCCCCTAGACTTTACATAGCCAGGGTGTGGGAGAGTACTCAGTCCTTGATGTATGACCCTACTGTGTTCCCCTCTCTGCTGGCTTGAGAATAAAAGCCACCTTCGTATCTCCTTCAAACTCTGTCTCTGTATTTTTATTCGCTTCACAAGGCAGAGAATACCAAGATTTTGGCCAGCCACAATTCTAGTTCTTGCCCATTGCCGATCGAGCTGCCCTGAAAACAAATAGCATAGGTCACTGTGAATTCTGATTTTCTCTGGGTCTGAGCCCAGACATGGGATTGTCGGGCCATGTAGTTTCTGAGTGTTCAGTTGAAAAAGAATGTTCTTGCTGGTTTTGATAGTTCCCGTACCCATTTACATCCTCACTGAGATTTTAGGAGAATCCTCTTTTGCCTCCATCCTCTGCAGCCACAATTCTCTGCAGATTTTTAGACGTGGCCACTCTGACCTGTGGGAGGAGATTTTTCATGGGAGTTTTAATTTGTGTGGATTTAATACATAGGGGCATGGTGAAGTCCATGGGATTACAAAGAGGAGGACACACCCGTGCAACTGAACTGAATACATAGGGAGTTGGACGAAATTTTCATGTGTTTTCCGATACTGTACAGAGTGACTACAGTTCACTTCTTGACATTATTTTCTTGAAAGGTGGCCCTTTTTTCAATTCCTGTCTGATGGTCTATGCCTGGGCATGACTGGAAGGGGAGGGGGTTCATTTACAGCCCCACAGGCCTTGTGAATATAAAGAGCCAAGCAGCATTAAACTTCAAGTTGTTATTATGAATGATGATTGTAAGTAAATAACATTGCTTCCTTCCCCACTCTGCTCTTCAGTCATTGAGGTTAATGGAAAACTCTGTTCATTGATTGTCAGCTAGAGTGGAATGTGTCAAGGCTTGAGTCTCATTTCTCCTTTCCCCTTACCCAGGGTCCCCAGGACACACCCCAGCTTGTGGACACTGTTCTGCAGAGAGTGCTGTCATCTGCAGGTGAGATTACCCTAAGGACAGAGACTGGAGGTAGGAACCCAACACAGGGGACATAGAGCGGCCAGGGCACCTTGCAAACCTCTTTCAGCCTGGAGGTTCCAACAATTCTTGGGTGATGTAGGCTTGGTTTCTCTGCAGGAGGTTCCACCTGCATCTAGAGATTGGATGCTCTTGCAGAAGGAAAGAGGCACCCCAGGTCATTGTGGGGTCACATTTCCTGCCCCATGCTCCCAGCTCCATCTGCACTGAGACCCTCCAGGCTTAGGATCAAAACCAGTTCAGGCTCCAGGGATGTGACAGCATCTGGGTCACCATGGCCTAAGGACAGTAGTGTCAGTGTTTCTGATTCTTTTTTTGTGCTTTTATTATCTAATTTGAATTGGCGTATGTAGTTGAATGACAAGGTTGCTGGTGTTTTTTTTGTTTTTATTTTGATTTACAGCAATTTGATTTGCTTGTACGTAGATGTGAATATCTTCTTTTCCAGGTTCTTTTCCGATATAGGATGTTACAGTGTTGAATAGGATTCCTGTTTACACAGTGGTTCCTGGTGGATTGTTGTTGTTTTTTAATAATATTAACCTACTTATGTTAGATTGAATAAGTTCTTTACTCCCTGTCCCACAGGGTTGTTCCCCCCCCCGGGGAAAACTGATTATTTGCTGAGTCTGTAAAACTGTTTCTCTGTGTACCCCAATGTTCATTGTAGCACTGTTTATTATAGCCAGGACATGGAAACAACCTAGATGTCCTTCAGCAGATGAATGGATAAGAAAGCTGTGGTACATACACAATGGAGTATTACTCAACCTTTATGAAGAATACATTTGAATCAGTTTTAATGAGGTGGATGAAGCTGGAGCCTATTATTCAGAGTGAAGTAATCCAGAAAGTAAAACAACAATGCAGTATAGTAACATATATATATATATGTGGAATTTAGAAAGATGGTAATGATAACCCTCTAGGCAAGACAGCAAAAGAGACACCAACATATAGAATGGACTTTTAGACTCTGTGGGAGAGGGAGAGAATGGGATGGGGAGAATAGCATTGAAATATGTATACTATCAGGTAAGAAACGAATCGCCAGTCTATGTTCGATACAGGATACAGGATGCTTGGGGCTGGTGCATGGCGATGATCGAGAGATAATATGGGGTGGGAGACGGGAGTGGGGTTCAGGATTGGGAAATCATGTACACCGTGGCTGATTCATGTCAATGTATGGCAAAGCCAATAGAGTATTGTAAAGCCAAATAAGTTAAAAATAAAAGTTCATCTGTATCCATTTTTATATCTCAGCTACAAGTGATATCTTATGCTAATATCCCTCCCTGTCTCCGTCAACTCACTTGCTTTGATCATCTCTACTTTATTCCCTGAGGCCTCCCATGGCATTCTTTCCTGCTTGTTATGGCTGAGGGACGATTCATTGACTATGTACCCTATCTTCTTTATTTCTTATGGACATCTTTGTTTGCAAATTTTTTTTTCCCATACTGAGAACTGTTTTTCTCTTTCATTTATGGTTCCTTTGGTGTGCAAACACTTTTAAGGTTAATTCAGTCCTGTTTTCTTAGTTTGGGTTCATTTTTCATTATTCTGGGAACACATGGTAGAATTGATGTTGCAGCACCTCCCTCCTATATTGTCCTCAAAATCCCATAGTATCCATCTGACATTTAGATCTTTATCTTCTTTGAAGTTTATATTTGTGAAAGTTTTGAGGGATATTCTAATTTCATTCTCGTTTTCATTATTGATGCACGTCCATGATCTCCTCCATAGGGGCTTTCTCCTATTTTCATTTTAGCAGTGGAGGTGGATGGTTCCCTTTTATTCATGGCATTGTGCAGATTTAACCTTTGTAGAGTGCTTGACAATCACCATTCTGATCGGTGTGAGGTGATATCGAACACCTTTCCCTAATATTCAGCAATTTTGACATCTTTTCATGTGATATTATTTTTGTGAGTTAAAGGTACCTGTTAAAATTGGCTTTGTGATGGCCTACCCAGTTGCAAATACTTTTTTGATGACCATGCCTAGGAGACTCCAGGAGATCAGTTGTTGTTTACTTACAAATGGTTTGACCTTATGAATAATGAATGCCCATCAACATGGCTTTCTGTTGGTGGGTGGGACAGTGGCCCTCCCTGTCGTTTTACCTGAGACCAAACTATGGTGGAGGTAATGAAGACAATGGCTATCTCCTTCAAAAGGTCCCAGTGCTCCTGACACTGCAGGAGGCCATAACTGATGCACGCCTCTGCTGGAGTCCCCTGGGCACACACGGCAAGCCTGGGTCAGTCTTTTGGAGTCACTGCTTCTTTCTCCTGGGTTGTGGTGTACACAAGGTTTATTTGTGCCCTCAGTGAGTCTGTTTCCCTAGTCCTGTGGAAGTTCTATAATCAAATCCCAATGGCCTCCAAAGTCTAACTCCCTTGGGATTATCAGTCCATTTGCCAAATCTCCAGGTTGGGAAATCTGGAGAAGGGGTGCTGTGTGTACAGACCTGAAATGGATGGTGCTGGGGTGGTCTGTATTCTGACCTGGCATATATGGAGTTGGGGTGGTCTGTGTGCTAACCTGGCATGGACGGAGGTGGGGTGCTCTGTGCAGTGACATGGATGAAGTTGGGGTTGTCTTATATCAACCTGGCATGGATGGAGCTGGGGTTGTCTTGTGTGCTGATCTGACATGGATGGACCTTGGGTGGTCTGAGTCCTGACCTGGCATGGATGCAGTTGGGTTGGTCTGTGTACTCACCTGGCTTGGATGGAATTCGGGTGATCTGTGTGTTGACTTGGTATGGATGGAGCAGTGTGGAAGGTGGTCTTTGCACTGACCTGGCATGGATGGAGCTGGGATGGTCTCTTCACTGACCTGGCATGTATGGAGCTGGGGTGGTCTGAGTGTTGACTGGGCACGGACAGAAGTGGAGTGGTCTGTGTACTGACCTGGCATGGAGGGAGCTGGGGTGTCTCTTCACTGAACTGGCATTTATGGATATGGGGTTGTCTATGTGCTGACCAGACATGGATGGAAATATGGTGGTCTGTGTGCTGACCTGATATGGATAGAGCTGGGGTGGTCTCTGTGCTGATCTGGCATGGATGAAGCTGGGATGGTCTGTGTACTGACCTCTCATGGATGGATTTGGGGCAGGCCAATCTATGTGTTCCTAAGTGACAAGAGTTAAGCTGTGGTTGACTAGTGGGTGGGAAAGCTTGTTTATGATCAGGCAGGGAGGAGGCATATACCTGGAGCTTTAAAGTTAACTAGGTCTCTTTTGTTAATTTCTGTTGTTCAGTCTTTGGGGATTTAGCCATGTTCCTTCATCTGCTGACTGTTTCTCTGTCATTTTGTTTTTTGTGTTAAATTTACAGTGTGTGTGATCCCTTTCTTGATTGAAAGGCTGTATTTCCTCTTAACTATGGAGTCTACCTCTCCTGAGTGGGATTGAACAAATGCCTTATGATGGTTTCCTGGTTGGGGGTATTTGTGTGTGTGTTCTGGTAGGTGGAGCTAGATCTCGTCTTTCAGAAATGCAGTGGCTGTGTCCACTAGTGTGGTTTGGAATGTATGGGTTCAGTATTGATTTGAGCAGCCTGTCTGTCGACGAGCAAGGCTTCACCCCTATCTGGCTTAAGGATAGATAAGGGGTGTTTGGCACTACAGCTTGCTGGCTTTGGAGTGTGGCTTAGTCTAAGTGTTGAGATAGAAGCTTTTGGGAGGGCACACACCAATTAACGTGCTAATGGGCCAGGAGTGCTCTAGTGATCAAAAGTCCTGAATTTGTTGAGTTCAGTTCAGTTCAGTTGCTCAGTCATGTATGAATCTTTGTGACCCCATGAATGGCAGTACTTCATCAACTCCTGGAGTTCAGTCAGACTCAAATCCATCTAATCAGTGATGCCATCCAGCCATCTCCCTCTGTCGTCCCCTTCTCCTGCCTCCTTCAATCTTTCTCAGCATCAGGGTCTTTTCAAATGAGTTAATTCTTCGAATCCGGTGGTCAAAGTATTGGAGTTTCAGCTTCAGCATCAGTCCTTCCAATGAACATTCAGGACTGATTTCGCTTAGGAGGGACCGGTGGGATCTCCTTGCAGTCCAAGGGACTCTTGAGACTCTTCTTCAACATCACAGTTCCAAAGCATCAATTCTTTGGTGCTCAGCTTTCTTTATAGTCCAACTCTCACATCTGAACATGATACTGGAAAAACCATAGATTTGACTACGTGGACCTTTGAGGGACAAACAATGTCTCTGCTTTTTAACATGCTATCTAGGTTGGTTATAACATTTCTCTCAAAGAGTAAGCGTCTTTTCATTTCATGGCTGTGGTCACAATCTGAAATGATATTGGAGCCCTAAATAAACACATGAATAAATAAATAAATAAAGGCTGTCACTGTTTCCACTGTTTCCCCATCTATTTGCCAGGAAGTAATGGAATCAGATACCGTGATCTTCATTTTCTTAGACTCAGCTTAGATATCCTTTGGCTTCCCTGGTAGCTCAGATGGGAAAGAATCTGTCTGCAGTGAAGGAGACCCAGGTTAGATCCCTGGGTCTGGAAGATACGTTGGAGAAGGAAATGAGAACCCACTCCAGTATCCTTACCTGGAAAAATCCCATGGACAGAGGAGACTGGTTGGCTGAGGTCCATGGGGTCGGAAAGAGTCGAGCACGCCTGAGCGACTAACACTAATGTAGTTCAACTCTCTTTGTTGTGGGTTTCCTTAGCGAAGCTTTCCTTAATTAGCTCTCCTTGGCCCAGATGGTAAAGCGTCTCTCTCCAATGCGGGAGACCCGGGTTCTATCCCTGGGTTGGGAGGATCCCCTAAAGAAGGAAATGACAATCCACTCCAGGACTATTGCCTGGAAAATATCATGTACAGAGTAGCCTTGTAGGCTACAGTCCATGGGGTTGCAAAGAGTCAGACACGACTGAGCGACTTCACTGTCTTAGCTCACCTCCCCTTGGCTTAGCTCACTTTAGTTCTCCTTAGCTCAGCTTTCAACTCAGTTCTCCACAGCTCTCCTTATCTAAGCTTTCTTTATCTCAACTATTCATAGCTTAGCCCTCCTTAGCTCTCCTTAGCTTAGCTCTCCTTGCACAGCTCTCTGTGGCTCTCAATAGCTCTCTTTAGCTCACCTCTCCATAGCTCAGCTCTCCTTAGCTCTACTTAGGTCTCTTTAGCTCAGCCCTCCTTAGCTGTCCATAACTCTCCTTAGCTCTCCATAATTCTCCTTAGCTTAGCCCTCCCTAACTCAGGTCTCCTCAGCTCAGCTCTTCACAGTTCCCCTCAATTAGCTGTCCTTAGGGTAGGTCAGCTGTCGTTAGCCCCCTTTTCCTAACTCTCCTTAGTCAAGTTCAGCATTACTTAGCTCTCCTTACCTCACGTCTCCTTAGCTTAGCTCTCTTTATCTTAGGTCTTATTAGTTCTCCTAGAAGGCTATGGAGAGCTAAGGAGAGCTGACCTGAGGAGGACTAAGCTAAGGAGAGCTGAGTTAAGAAGTGTCATGCTCAACAGCAGAGCCACGCTCAGGAGCAGAGCCACACTCAGAAGCAGAGCCAGGCTCAGGAGAGATAGGACGGCTGAACTTAGGGGAGCTGAGCTAAGGAGAGCTAAGTTATAGAGAGCTACAGAGAGCTAAGATAAGGATAAGTAATTAAAAAGAGCTATCCTAAGGACAGCTGAGCTAAGGAGAGCTATGCAAGGGAAAGCTAAGTTAAGGAGAAATAATTAAGGAGAGCTAAGCAGAGTTCTCAGAGAAATAGAGGAAAACAATAGAATGGGAAAGACTGGAGATCTCTACAATAAAATTAGAGATACCAACAGAACATTTCATGCAAAGGTGAGCACAATAAAG
>SJYE01021955.1:0-12997 GCA_006408755.1 Eudorcas thomsonii | reverse complement strand
ACCATCATTTTCCTTCCTTTCTTCCCTCCTTCCTCCTCTCTCTTTCTTTCCTTTTCTTTCTTATTAAACAATTGTTAAATTTTGCTTTCCATTTATAGTTATTACAGAATCGTGGATCTATTTCCCATGTTGAACAGTACATCCTTGAGTTCCTCTTTCACATAACACGGTGTGCCTCCCACTCCCCCACCTCTGCATTGCCCCTACCTCTTCCCCTCCCTGCTGTTAACCAGTAGATTGTTCTCTATATCTGTGAGCCTCCATTTTTGTTATATTCTCTACTTTGTGGTGTTTTTAGATTCTGTAAGTGATGTCATACAGTATTTGTCTAACTCTGTCTGTGTTATTTTACTTAAGAGTATACCTTCCATGTTGCTGCAAATATCAATATTCCATTCTTCTTATGAGGTACCTTCTTTCTGTGCTTTTTAGCAAATGGTACTGCCACCCCATGCATGACACGGGCTCCCCAGCTAAGTTTCCATTTCTGCACTCACACAGAGAAACACCACGTCCTCTTTCTCTTCTCCCATAGAAATACATCCTGTAGTTTCAGGCGAGTGACATGCCACTCCCCAGGACACACAAGACAGGCATACATCACGAGTGGGTAGAAACAAATCCTCTGTTTTGGGGTGAGAACAAGGGTCCCAGATGACTATGAAGAACCCAGAGTGATGAGCTTATTGGATGGTATTTCAGGGCTGGGGATGTCAGTGTGGGGGCTGGGCAAGCAGGAGTACCGAGATGCAGAGGACTAGCGATGTCAGAGCTGTATACCTTAATGACCTCTCTGTGCCTGAGACGTCCTCTCCAGTCTACTGCTTCCGTGAGGATGGATGCAGCACTCCCAGCCTCAGGCTAATCAACATAAGCCTGAACTTGCTCAACTGGTTGTTGGACTACAACTCTCCAGGATAAAACAGGCTTGCTGAGGGAAGTGCTTTTGGGCATCCCCAGAATGGATGAGCGATGTTGGGGTACTTGTCTGCCCAGGGAGGGCTTGGGGCCTGGTCAGTCCCATGCTGACCTCCCCCATGTGGCCAGCAGATCAGTAGGTCCTCCCATGAGACATAAGTGACAAGACAGAGCTTGTGATGGGATCATGCATGAGTCCTGAAGGCAGATCCAAATAGAGGCCAGGACCCTCTCCTCTCCCAGGTGGGAAAGCTCAGGCTTATGCAGCCTAGATGCAGAGTCTGGATTCAGGTCATGCGGATAGCACGTGACAGGCTGAGACTGTAGGCTTGGGGACTTCATGTGTCCTAGGCTCATTCAGAGAAGTTCTGTTTACAGCATGCGAGACCCAGGTGATTCTCACAGAGGTAGGGTAAATTAATCACCTTTGTAGGCATCATCCTTCCCTGGATTCTGCTGCTCATGGAGAACCTGGGGCGTCTTCAGTGTGAGCCCGAGGATTCAGGGTGCTTGTACTCAGGTGGCCAGTACTCAGTAGCAAGACTCCCGAAGATTTCAGAAGTCTTGAGCTATGCTCTAAGGCCACTGGCTGCACACCAATCCTGCTGAAAGGACTGGTGTCTCCAATCTCTCAGGACCTCTCTGGTCAGTTCTGATTTAGCTCTTCATTCACCTTGGAGCACTGGCTACAGAGCTTTGAGCCTCTGACTTTTTAAAGTTTCCTTGTGGTTGGCCGTTTCTGAGAAGTTTTCTTGGTGAGCTATTTGCCTGCAGGTGATTATTCACTCTCACAGTTACCCTGGCCACCTGGAGAAAACAAGAGATCGGGAGAGAATGGCATTGGTTTGGGGAAGAGGTTGAAGGTGGACGCGAACCACAGATGCAGGAGAAGGGGTGTAGGCAGAGAAGGGTTCTCTGCCAGGCAAAAAAAGGGGAGGGGGTCTTCTGGGGTGAGTCAATGGACAAGAGGAGTTTGGGTGGGTTCTACTCACCTTGACTTTTTTTTTTTTTTAACCTCAATTGAGCAGAGGTCTTCATCCTTTTGTCCCAGGTAACAGGAGTCAGGTATTTCATGACTACTCTGGATCCTTCTGGCTTCCCAGTCACCGTAGTCATTTTGAGGCCTCCAGTGGTCTGTTCCAGAGCCCCTGAGCACCCCTATATATACCCCTCCCCAGAGAGACACACCCTCATTCTTTATGAGGTCAGCAGGTCTCTTTCCCAGCCAATGGTGTCCCTGGGTGAGCCTTGACATCACAAAGCTCCATCCTGCCACCTCTAGCAGATAATGGGGAGCAATTCAAATGTTTTGGTGGGAGAAATGAGGCATTTATAATGTCCCTAAAGAGGCCTCCGAACTTACTTGCCATCCTCATCACTCAAAGCAACTCTGATGGGTCACATGGCAGGGAGAGTGTGTCTCTTCCAAACTTTCTCTATTATACCTATTTATGACTGCGAATGTGTAATTGTATTGAAAAAAATCTGTAAAGATACAGCTTAAGCAGCCCCATGTAACATGGATTTATTTTCTTTGTTCCATAGTCTCAAAATAACTGATAATTAAGAATGAATTTCATTTGAAACCTATTTTTCAAATTCAGAAAAAATATTTTATGTTCAAATATAAGACAGTTTTGTTCTTTTCAAGCTACACAAAGTTTGTACTTTGCAATGAATACTTTTTTTCACTGATTTAGATGTAAATCAAAGCTCATTGTGTGTCTTTAACTTGACAATTTTTGTGGTATCACTGTGTATTTAGAATCAACAGTTTGCAGTGGGGTTTGTATAAGTACATCCTATCACGGACTGCAGGCTATGCAGGAAGTGATCTCAAGGCCTAGCAAACCATGAAGGATGCTCTGTGGAATGGAGCAATGGTAACAACAGCACGTTGCGTGGGTGACAATTGTTTAAAACGGTCTTCTCTTAATGAACTCCCTCATAGAAGACAATGAATTTTAAAAAATAACTACTAAAACTGTGGCCATATGAATTTATACACACACACACACACACAAACACATGTGTATACACATGCACACATATGTGTGTGCATTTGTATATATGTACACTGAATCTTTGTAACATATGGAAAATACATAAAATATTAAAACCTGACATATATGACAACAAACATTTAAATCAGAAAACAACAGAATTTATTTTTGCAGAGAACAAGTATTTAATTACTGACATTTGAGAATACTGGACTATGGATATGGTAATCAAAGCAGAACCAGCGTTTACTTGGTTTTATTATTGTAATAAAACTCTTCGTTGGCAATTCTCCCCCAGTATTGCCTGCATGGGGTGTGGGTTACTCACCCTGCCCCACCTGTGGGAGCCCACTGCTCATTCTAAATTCCTTTCTCCAAAGAAGACATACAAATGGCAAACACACACATGAAAATTGCTCAACATTACTCATTATCAGAGGAATGCACATCAAAACCACAGAGACGTACCATCTAACGCTGGTTAGGATGGTTGCTATCCAAAAATCTCAAGCAATAAATCCTGGAGAGGGTGTGGAGAAAAGGGAACTATCTTACCCTATTGGTGGGAATGCAAACTAGTATAGCCACTATGGAGAACAGTGTGGTGATTCCTTAAAAACCAGGAAATAAAACTGCCATAAGAGTTAGCAATCCCACTGCTGGGCATTCAAGTCGAGGAAACCAAACTTGAAAGAGACATGTGTACTCAAATGATCATTACAGCACGGTTTACAATGACCAGGACCTGGAAGCAACCTAAATGTCCATCAGCAGTTGAATGGATAAGAAAGCAGAGGCACATATACACAATGGAATATTACTCAGCCATTAAAAAGAATACACTTAGTTCAAATGAGGTGGATGAAACTGGAGCCTATTATACAGAGTGAAATAAGTCAGAGAGAAAAACACAAATAAAGGATACGAATGCATATTTATGGAATTTAGGAAGAGGTAATGATAACCCTATATGTGAGACCACAAAACAGACACAGATGTACAGAACAGTTTTTTGGACTCTGTGGAAGAAGGTGATTGTGGAATGATCTGAGAGAATAGCATTGAAACATGTATATTATCGTTTGTGAAACAGGTCACCAGTCCATGTTCGATGCATGAAACAACGGTTCACAGGGATGGTGCACTGGGATGACACAGAGGGATGGGATGGGGAGGAAGGTGGGAAGGGGGTACGTGATTGGGAACACATGTACACCTCTCCGGATTCTTGTCAAGTATGGCAAAAACCACTACAGTATTGTAAAGGAATTACCCTCCAATTAAAATAAATACAATTTAATATATAAACTCAATTCCTTTGCTAAAAAGGCCCTAATCAGTTTTGGCTTTTTGACCTCCAATAACACCATCATTTTCCTTCCTTTCTTCCCTCCTTCCTCCTCTCTCTTTCTTTCCTTTTCTTTCTTACTAGACAATTGTTAAATTTTGCTTTCCATTTATAGTTATTACAGAATACTGGATCAATTTCCCAAGTTGAACCGTACATCCTTGAGTTCNCGGATTCTTGTCAAGTATGGCAAAAACCACTACAGTATTGTAAAGGAATTACCCTCCAATTAAAATAAATACAATTTAATATATAAACTCAATTCCTTTGCTAAAAAGGCCCTAATCAGTTTTGGCTTTTTGACCTCCAAAAACACCATCATTTTCCTTCCTTTCTTCCCTCCTTCCACCTCTCTCTTTCTTTCCTTTTCTTTCTTACTAGACAATTGTTAAATTTTGCTTTCCATTTATAGTTATTACAGAATACTGGATCTATTTCCCATGTTGAACCGTACATCCTTGAGTTCATCTTTCACCTAACACGGTGTGCCTCCCACTCCCCCACCTCTGTATTGCCCCTACCTCCTCCCCTCCCTGCTGTTAACCAGTAGATTGTTCTCTATATCTATGAGCCTTCATTTTTGTTATATTCTCTATTTTGTGGTGTTTTTAGATTCTGTAAGTGATGTCATACAGTATTTGTCTAACTCTGTCTGTGTTATTTTACTTAAGAGTATAACTTCCATGTTGCTGCAAATATGAATATTCAATTCTTCTTATGAGGTACCTTCTTTCTGTGCTCTTTAGTAAATGGTACTGCCACCCCATGCATGAAACGGGCTCCCCAGCTAAGTTTTCATTTCAGCACTCACACAGAGAAACACCACGTCCTCTTTCTCTTCTCCCATAGAAATACATCCTGTAGTTTCAGGCGAGTGACATGCCACTCCCCAGGACACACAAGACAGGCATACATCACGAGTGGGTAGAAACAAATCCTCTGTTTTGGGGTGAGAACAAGGGTCCCAGATGACTATGGAGAACCCAGAGGGATGAGCTTATTGGATGGCATTTCAGGGCTGGGGATGTCAGTGTGGGGGCTGGGCAAGCAGGAGTACCGAGATGCAGAGGACTAGCGATGTCAGAGCTGTACACCTTAATGACCTCTCTGTGCCTGAGACGTCCTCTCCAGTCTGCTGTTTCCGTGAGGATGGATGCAGCACTCCCAGCCTCAGGCTAATCAACATAAGCCTGAACTTGCTCAACTGGTTGTTGGACAACAACTCTCCAGGATAAAACAAGCTTGCTGAGGGAAGTGACTTTGGGCATCCCCAGAATGGACGAGTGATGTTGGGGTTCTTGTCTGCCCAGGGAGGGCTTGGGGCCTGGTCAGTCCCATGCTGACCTCCCCCATGTGGCCAGCAGATCAGTAGGTCCTCCCATGAAACATAAGTGACAAGACAGAGCTTGTGATGGGGTCATGCATGAGTCCTGAAGGCAGATCCAGATAGAGGCCAGGACCCTCTCCTCTCCCAGGTGGGAAAGCTCAGGCTTATGCAGCCTAGATGCAGAGTCTGGATTCAGGTCATGCGGGTAGCACGTGACAGGCTGAGACTGTAGGCTTGGGGACTTCATGTGTCCTAGGCTCATTCAGAGAAGTTCTGTTTACAGCATGCGAGACCCAGGTGATTCTCACAGAGGCAGGCTAAATTAATCACCTTTGTAGGCATCATCCTTCCTTGGATCCTGCTGTTCATGGAGTCCCTTGGGCGTCTTCAGTGTGAGCCCGAGGATTCAGTGTGCTTGTACTCAGGTGTCCAGTACTCAGTAGCAAGACCCCCGAAGATTGCAGAAGTCTTGAGCTATGCTCTGAAGCCACTGGCTGCACACCATTCCTGCTGAAAGGACTGGTGTCTCCAATCTCTCAGAACCTCCTCTGGTCAGTTCTGATTTAGCTCTTCATTCACCTTGGAGCACTGGCTACAGAGCTTTGAGCCTCTGATCTTTTTAAGTTTCTTTTTGGTGGGCCGTTTCTGAGAAGGTTTCTTGGTGAGCTCTTTGCCTGCAGGTGATTATTCACTCTCACAGTTACCCTGGCCACCTGGAGAAAACAAGAGTTCGGTAGAGAATGGCATTGTTTTGGGGAAGAGGTTGAAGCTGGACAGGAACCACAGCTTCAGGAGAAGGGGTGTGGGCAGAGAAGGGTTCTCTGCCAGGCAACCAAAGTGGAGGGGGTCTTCTGGGGTGAGTCAATGGACAAGACGAGTTTGGGTGGGTTCTGCTCACCTTGAGTTTTTTTTTTTTTTTACCTCAATTTAGCAGAGGTCTCCATCCTTTTGTCCCAAGTAACAGGAGGCAGGTGTTTCATGACTACTCTGAAGCCTTGTGGCTTCCCAGTCACCTTAGTCATTTTGAGGTCTCTCAGTTATCTTCTCCAGAGCCCCTGAGCCCCCCTCTGTATGACCCTTTCCAGAGAGACACACCCTCATGCTTAATGAGGTCTGAAAATTTCTTCCCCAGCCAATTGTTACCCTGAGTGAGCCTTGACATCACAAAGCCCTATCCTGACACCTCTAGTGGAGGATGGGGAGCAATTCAGATGTTTTGGTGGGAGAAATGAGGCATTTATAATTTCCCTAAAGAGGCCTCCCAACTCATCTGCCATCCTCATTTCTCTAAGTTAACTGCAATAGGTCACATGATAGGGAGAGTGTGTGTACTCCAAACTTTGTCTATTATATCTATTTATGACTGCAAAAGTATAACAGAATTTAAAAAAATCTGCAAAAGGTACAGCTTAAGCAGCACCAGTTAACATAGGTTTATTTTCTTTTTTCCATAGTCTCAAAATAACTGACATTTAAGAATGAATTTAATTTAAAACCAATTTGTAATATTCAGAAACTTAATTTATGCTCCAATATAAGACAATTTTGTTCTTTTCAAGCTAAAAAAATGTTTGTACCTTGCAGCGACTGCTTTGTTTCACTGATTTAGACATAAATAAAATCACATAGTGAGGCTTTTCCTTGACCATATTTGTGGCATCACTGTGCATTTAGAATCAACTGTTTGAATGTGTGGACTGTGTAGTTTTCGAGTCACACACTCTTGAAGCCTTGCTTGAAGGATTTTGAGAATTACCTTGCTAGCATGTGAAATGATTGCAGTTATGTGGTAGTTTGAACATTGTCTGGCATTGCCCTTCTTTGGGATTGAAATGAAAACTGACCTTTTCCAGTCCTGTGGCCACTGCCAAGTTTTCCAAAGTGGCTGGCATATTGAGTACAGCACTTTAACAGTTTAGGATTTGAAAAAGCTCAGCTGGAATTTGATCACCTCCACTAGCTTTGCTCGTACTGCTGCTTCCTAAGGTCCACATGTCTGCACTACAGGATGTCTGGCTCTAGGTGAGTGATCACACCATAGTGGTTATCCAGGTTATTAAGATTTTTTTAACAGTTCTTCTGTGTATTCTTGCTACCTCTTCTTAATCTCTTCTCCTTTAGTTAGGCCCATAACGTTTCTGTCCTTTACTGTGCCTGTCTTTTCATAAAATGCCCTTGGCACTCCTCATTTTCTTTAAGACATCTCTAGTCTTTCCCATTGTATTGTTTTCCTCTGTTTTTTTTTTTTTTTTTATCTCAAATCCCTTATGAGTATACATTGGAAGTGACAAATAGATTCAAGGGTTCGATCTGGCACACAGAGTACCAGAAGACCTATGGATGGAGGTTCCTATCATTGTACAGGAGGTGGTGATCAAAACCATCCACATGAAAAATAAATGCAAAAAGGCAAAGTGGTTGTCTAAGGAGGCCTTACAAATAGGTGAGAAGAGACGAGAAAGGTAAAGGAGACACAGAAAGATATAGCCACCTGAATGCAGAGTCTCAAAGACTACCAAGGAGAGATAGGAAGGCCTTCTTAAGTGAGCCACCAGGGAAGCCCCTTATCTAAAGAAAAGGATTTCTCAGTGGGATCACTATGAGCTCAGTCCCCTCCTATGGACACTATGTCATAGTGCCTCCTCCCTTCCCCAGCTGGGGGTCACCGTCTGCTAGCCTCAGTGCCCAGGAGGAGCGGGCACTGCAGCCTCTCCCATGGGGAAGCCACAGACGCAAGAAACAGCTGTGTCTCCCTGAGGATGTGATTGTACAAATCATGCACTCACCTTTAAATATCACCTCACACCCTGCATTCACCCGAGAGACACATGGAGGACCGACGAGACCATAGATCCTGCCACTGGGCGCCACCTCGGCAGTCATCCACATTCAGTGGATGCATGGACAGATGACGAGCCCCACAATACAGGGCTGAGAATAGCTTCTTCAATGCCCAGCTCCTCAACCTGCCAAGAGCAGCTAAGAGGTGGCTTGTGGTTCAGGCCAGTAACATCACAGGACGTCACTGAGATACAGCCTCCGTGATGACCAGCTCCACACACACACCATTCATCAGCCCCAAAGTAGCTTCCAGTTCAACCCGATGATGTTGCCAACAAACTGGTCGGCCCAGATGAAGTCACCTGAGATGGTATTGGTATGGCCGGTGGACGACCCCGGGCACTGGCCCTGCACTCATGTGCAAAGGTAGGGGAGACTTCACTGGGTCAGCCTGTCAAGGGACCAGGCCTGGTGGATGCAGACAAACTCCAGGTTTTCTGTGAGGTTGATGCCGGCCACCAACATCCTGCCTGGGACAAGAGAGGGGCTGCTGTTCATGGTGCCGGCCATGGGGTCAGCCACCCTCGTGTGTGGTCACTAACCCACGGAGTCATGTGGCCAACAAAACCGTGTGGTCACCCACTCACATGGTCACGCACCCACGGGTTCACTACCCCATGCAGTGATCCCTCCACTGGCCACCAACCCCCGTTGGCACCCACCCATGGGGTCACTAACCTGCAAGGTCATGCTCTCACCTGTCCCATGATTAACAACTCACACCGTCACCTGCCCATGTGGTCACCCACTCACAAGGTCAGCAACTCGCATGGTAACCCACCCTGCAGTCAGCAACTCAAACCATTCACCCACTCATACAGTCACCCACCCACAGGGTCTCCAAACCACATGGTCTCCCCCTGCCGGGAACCAGGGTGAGGAATCCCACCCATGACAACGTCATGTGGCAGAGGCCTGATGGGCAAGGTGAGTCAAGCCTCAGGGTTTCCCTCTGGTATTTCCTGAGCATGTAGCCCAAAAAATAAGAATCTGCTTGCTTTATTGTACTGTACTTTTCCACTCTTCTGACAGTCTCTGGAAAACATTAACTCAAGGCTTTAGTCTTCTGCATTTGAAAGGGATGTTTCAGTTCAAATCCCCTCTGATAACTCTCTAGCTTGCCTAACAGGTTTCCCTGGACATTTTACAGCTTGTGAATTGCTTGTGGCCCCCCAACCGCGAGAGGCACAAAGCTTAAAATCATAAAGATACAGAGCCTTTTCTAAAGAGCTAAAAATCATATTGGTGACGGATTTCACTGTTGACTCAATGATTGCTGCCAGGCCTCCATATTCTTTTTCTTTTAGGCACCTGGTGGATATTAATCAATGTAATCAGGATATAGAAAAAAAGATATATAGTAGTTTTGATGTTAGAAACACTAGACTTTTGAGTTAATTACTTTTCTTTTGTTATAAATCACCATTATCCTTTTACTTGTTATAAATTGCTGTACCTTTTCTACGTAAGAATGTAGCTTTATTTAGTGTTTTCTGAGAGTGGCACCAGACTTTGGGAAGAGCAACACAAATAAATCTTCTGGTTGACAAACCCTTATCAGAAAAAAGGCTGTGAAATGTTAATTGTCCCTTTTGGCCAGAAGATAATGTAAATCACCTGATTTGTGTATACAACTAGGTATGCAGAGAGAAAAGCCTGGTTTTGATAAGAGTCTAGGCTGCTAATGCTGCATAATTTTGTGTTACCCATTGATCTCTATGTACAACCAAAAAGGTATAAAAGGCCTTTCTAGACAATAGAGGCCAGGCCAGTCATTCGAAGGGCTGGTTTCCCCTGTGTCTCCTCTTTACTTTAATTTTAGGCTGAATTACCATCTGGGGCATGGAGACTCACCATGTCTACTTACTCGTGCCAGCTTCTAAGATCCATGAGAGAGGGAGCCCAAGACTAGGCACTCTCCGATATTCAAACGGATGCCAGTGGCCTAATGTAGATGGTGCAAGTTCCTTGTCTGGAATTTTATTGGCTTTCATGTAAACCAAGTTATTCGGAATCTTTTCTCCACTAAATTTTCCTATTACACTATTTATTCCTAATCTAATCTTATATTAATAAATGAATAGGTTTTCCTCTTGTACACCATCCACACTTCGAATTTCCCAGGATCCACCAGGGCTGGACCCCGGCATACCATCCATGTGCCCAGTAACCCATGGGGTCACCTACCCACGCAGTCACCCACCCATGCTACCCCTACCCATGGGGTCACCTGCCCATGCTGTCACCAAGCTGTGTCATCACCCACCCAGGCTCTGGCCTGCACAGAGGTCACAGATTCAAATGTCTGACAGAGACCAAAGTTCACACAGCAGGGGCTCCCAGATGTGTTGACACATGAATTACAGAAGGCAGGTGGGCTGGACAGTGACCTGAAAGATGTACATATCCTGGCCCTGTGTGGTGGACACAGTAATGTCCACAAGGATGTCCATGTCTTGTCTACATCCTGGCCCCCTGTGGTGGACACAGTAACGTCCCCATATATGTCCATGCCCTGGTCCCCATGTGGTGAACAGACTAACGTCCCCTAATATGTCCAGTTCCATTTCTCCAATTGAACACAAAGCCAGCCCCATGCACTAGGACATGCGCGTGACCTGGTGTCCTGGTTTGAAGGCAGCACACCCCTGGGTGGCTGCACCTCTTCATGTGCTCCAGGTAGAGGACAAGGTCTCGGGGCTTCACCTGGTTCCCCCACCAGTAGAGGATACTGGGCCACAGTTTTGCATGCTGACTCATGGATGCCTTGTCTTGTATGACAGGATGATCTGCTGGCCCTGGGACCACAGCTGGTGCAGAGTTGGCACCTCCTGGGAGGAGAGTAATCTGGGTACCCAAGAGACATTTTCACAGGGGCTATTGTGGTGACTTGTGACAGGATGTGTCAGTTACTGGGGGTGTCCGATAAGGTACAGTGATGTGTGGATTGTTAGGGTGTGTATCAGCAGTGATGGGCTGGTTGTTGGGATCTCTGTGAGAAGAGACAGTCATGGGTGGGTTATTGGCATGTCTGAGTAGAGACACTAGTGGGTAGATTACTGGGGTGTCTGAGTGGAGACAGTGATGGGTAGATTACTTGGGTGTCTTGAGCAGTGATGGGTCAATTATTGGGGTGCCTGAGTCGAAACAGAGGTGGGTGGATTATTGAGGTTTCTGATAGGAAATGGCAGGTGGATTACTGGGGCATCATGAGGCATGATTGATGGGTTTTTAGGGTGTCTGAATAGAGGCCAGGCAGGCTGAATTGTTGGGGGTGGCTGTGACCAGTGATGGGCTGGTGATTGGGTTGTTTGACTGGAGCCCGTATTGTGTGGATTACTGGGGTTCCATGAGCAGCGTCACCTGGTGCCTGAATCAGCCTCATGCAGAGAGTGGATAGTCTGATTACAGTGAGGCGTAGTGCTCCCACCACCCCCACTTCCAAGAGATTGGGGAGCCTGTGGCCCCTGCTCACCACACAGAGACACAGCATGTCCCCAAAGATGTTCTTGATGCAGCCCATCAGGTACTCATGCAGGTCCTCAATCATGCCCTTGAAGTTCCTGCATGCCAGGATAACCTCCTCCTGAGGGTGGTTCTCCAGCCACTCTGAGATCTCCGTGAGCATGTCCTGGGTGGGAGTGGGGAAAAGGGCCTTGTAGTGAGAGACAGAGGGTGGTGGGTGGGGAATTCCCCCAGCACAGCCACTCTACAGACAGGTTAGGGTGTCCTGACACACAAAGACATAAAGCCCGGTGCCCTCTCCTATGAGACCCAGCCTCTCCTGAGTGGCAGTGGGGAGCTGTGTCATTGCTCTGGGGTGTGTGTGTGTGTGTGTGTGTGTGTGTGTGTGTGTATGTACATTCTCCTGTAAGTACAGGTGCACACACATGTGTACATGTGTTTAGGGTCTGTGTGTGCACAGATATGCATGTGTGTGCGCACAGCAGCAGAGAACAGAGCTTATAATATTGTGTGAAGTCTGTACTCGAGGGAGTGTGCGAGGCCAGCAGGGTACATGCACACTGAGGCCCAGGACAGAACCTCCAGACCCCAAGGGTCATTAGGTTCTGTGGAGGGGGCACTGGGGCCGAGTCCAGAGTGAGACATTAAGTGTCTTGGTCAGCAGCTGAGAGAAGGGATTGGACACCCCAAAACTGTACACAGGGAAAGACATGTCAAGGATCTGGTATAGCAGAATTCTGGGAGAAACCTCAGAGGCCAGGGGTGCAGGTGTGAATTCAGAAACACACGTTGGTTGGGACTTCTTAGTAACTGATGGCAGAGGTCAGCCCTCTCATCCTGGAGTGGACTTGTGTTGCCCCCTTAGAGATCAGCCTCCCCTGCCTGGAGTGGTGGTGTTTTCATCTGAGTGGACATGTGTCAGTCTGAGTGGATGTGTGTCCATCCCCTTAGAGGTCAGCATTTTCTAACTGGAGTGGACCTATGTTGTCCCCTTAGAGGTCAGCCTCTCCTGCCTGGAGTGACTGTGTAGCCATCTGAGTGGAGGTGTGTCTGTCTGAATGGATGTGTGTCCATCCCCTTAAAGGTCAGCATCTT
>SJYE01021954.1:0-35309 GCA_006408755.1 Eudorcas thomsonii | reverse complement strand
ACAGAGTGAAGTAAGCCAGAAGGAAAAACACCAATACAGTATACTGACACATATATATGGAATTTAGAAGACAGTGATGATGACCCTATATGTGAGACAACAAGAGACACAGAGGTATAGAGTCGACTTTTGGACTCTGAGGGAGAGGGAAAGGGTGGGATGGTATGGGAGAACGGCAATGAAACATGTATACTTTCCTGTAAGAAACGAAACGCTAATCTATGTTCAATGTAGGATGCAGGAGGCATGGGGCTGATGCACAGGATGATTCAAGTAGAGGATGGGGGGTGGGAGGTGGGAGGGGGCTTCGGCATTGGGAGATTGTGTTCACCTATGGCTGATTCGTGTCAATGTATGGCAAAACAAATACAGTATTGTAATTTAAAAAAAAATAAATTTAATTGAAATAAAAAAAATAAAGAAATCAGTCTAAGGAAAATGTTACTACCAGCAGTAATTAAAAAATGTAAATAGTAAAAAAAAAATAAAATAGTTAATGAGTCATTCCTTTTTATTGCCAAATAATAGTTCATTGTAGGGATATTCATTGGAAGGACTGATGCTGAAACTGAAGCTCCAATATTTTGACCACCTCACGTGAAGAACAGACTAATTGGAAAAGACCCTGTTCTTGGGAAAGACTGAGAGAAGGAGAAGGGGACGAGAGAGGATGAGATGGTTGGATGGCATCATCGACTCAATGAACATGAATTTGAGCAAACTCACAGAGACTGTGAAATAAAGGGAAGCCTGGCATGGTGTAATCCATGGGGTCGCAAAGAGTCGGACACAACTGAGTGACTGAACAACAACAACCACCTTAAAAATATTGGTGACTTAGAGATTGAAGCATCTGCCTGGAATGCAGGAGACCCGGGTTCGATCCCTAGGTCGGGAAGATCCCCTGTAGAAGGAAATGGCAACCCACTCCAGTACTCTTGATTGGAGAATCCCATGGAAGGAGGAGCTTGGAAGGCTACAGTCCATGGGGTCGCAAAGAGTCTGACATGACTGAGCAACTTCACTTCGGTAAGTGAGAGAAGTTAGTCACACAAAAACCACATGTTGCAAGATGGCTGGAAGATGCAAGTCCTTAGAAACGGAAACGAGTTTAGTGCTTGCCTAGGGCTGAGAGGAGATGTGGGAAGAAAAAAGGAAAGGCTGCAAAGTGGTATTAATGGACTCAGAGATTTTTGAGGCAGAGTGATGATAAGTGTTTAAGTTGATTGTGGTGATGATCATACAACTCAATTGCAATACTGAAAATCATTAAATTCACTTTATATCTCAATAACGCTTTTGTTAACAAAAAGATTAATGAAAACCAAAATCATAGAAAAGGCTTTTGAGGAATATCTTTCCTGATTGACCTAAGAAATTAACCTTTTATGCCTCATGAATTTTCTTGTATTTCCTTTCAATCATTCAGTAAATATTTATTGCCAATTTTCTGTGGGCAAATAACACTGTTGAATGACATAGTGATCTACGAAAAAATATTGTCTTAAAACATGGTGTCTGCCTTTCAGAAGCTTTCTCTCTGATTGAGACAAGCCATACACACACGAAATGAAAATAATTAAGGCAGTGCCACATTGGAGTTCAATTATTGACTCATGTCCATTTGCCACACACAATAAGCAGAAAACATTATTACTGTAAAATTAGCAATACTGAAAATAAGATTTCACAGTGGTTAAGAGCAAGGGCTCTGCACCAAGACTGGTCTGAATCTTGGCTCCATCATGTGCCAACTGTGTGACCTTGTTCAAGTTAGTTAACTTGTCTGCACCTCAGCGTCCTCGTGTTGAACATAGGGATGACTGTGATAATAATGGCACCTACTTCAGAGAGTTGTTTTGAGGATTAGATGTGTTAATACAGATAAAGTACCCAGAACAGATCCTCGCACATAGTAAATGCTCAACGAAAGTATTAGTTACCATTATTTCCAGAAAACTGTGGGTGACCTCTTTGATGAATATTGAATATTTGTGCAGTGAAAAGCTTTAAACCAACATTAAAGATACTTCTTAACAGAGCTGGAACCCTATGCTGGAGATTTTGGCAACAAATATGGCAGGTGTCATTCAGGATGTCATAGTTTTATTGGTTCAAGGCCTCTACAATGTCCCATATCCTGAGTGAGCATGAAGTACAGGCTCAATAAATATTAGAATTCAAAGAAAAAACTTGGATTAACATTTTGGATGATGCAACTATGTCATTTTTAAGCCATTTTCTATTTTTTTCTCAAAATGACTGGATTACTTTTGTTTGTTTATATATTTTATTGTTAATATTTCAAGTCCACAGAAATGGACTCCATAGAGACTAACATGCTGAGCCCTTATGGCAGACAGGGAAGAAGAACTAAAGAGCCTCTTGATGAAAGTGAAAGAGGAGAGTGAAAAAGTTGTCTTAAAGCTCAACATTCAGAAAACAAATATCATGGCATCTGGTCCCATCACTTCATGGCACATAGATGAAGAAACAGTGGAAAGAGTGGCAGACTTTATTTTGGAGACTCCAAAATCACTGCAGATGGTGACTGCAGCCATGAAATAAAAAGACACTTACTCCTTGGAAGAAAAGTTATGACCAATCTAGACAGCATATTGAAAAGCAGAGACATTACTTTGCCAACAAAGGCCTATCTAGTCAAGGCTACGGTTTTTCCAGTGGTCATATACAGGTGTGAGAGTTGTATTGTAAAGAAAGTTGAGCACTGGGGAACTGATGCCTTTGAACTGTGGTGTTGGAGAAGACTCTTGAGAGTCCCTTGGATAGCAAGAGATCCAACCAGTCCATCCTAAAGGAAATCAGTCCTGAATGCTCACTGGAAGGACTGATGCTGAAGCTGAAACTCCAATACATTGACCACCTGATATGAAGAACTGACTCATCTGAAAAGATCCTGATGCTGGGAAAGATTGAAGGCGAGAGGAGAAAGGGATGATAGGATGAGATGTTTGGATGGCAGCACCGACTCAATGGACATGAGTTTGACTAAACTCCGGGAGTTGGTGATGGACAGGGAGGCCTGGCATGCTACAGTTCATGGGGTTGCCAAGTGTCAGACACAACTGAGCAAGTGAACTGAACTGAACTGAACATGCTGAGCACACATATACCCGTTACTTAGCTTTGTTAACCTGTAACCCTAGGAACTTCCCTGGTGGTCCAGTGACTAGGACTCTGTGCTTCCAGTGCAGGGATTCAGGGTTTGATCCCTGGTCAGGGAGTTAGATCCCACATACCCCATCTAAAGGTTCGGATGCTACAACTAAAAAATCCCACATGCTACAGCTGAGGATCCTATATTGCACAGATTAAAAGAAAAGAAAGGAAAAGATCCCTTGTGCTGCAATGAAGACCAGGCTCAGCCCAATACATAAAACTCAAAAATTTTTTGAAATATAATAAAACATATGTCTGGAGCTTTTAAATAAATAAAAGCAACTAGTAAATAAAAGTTTACTTTAAAAAATAAGTAAAAATAAACTGTAACCCTAGGCCTTGTGTACCTGAGTTTCCTTTCTTAAGAATTAAAACATAACATAGTTGTCACCCTGTATGAACCTTCTCAGTCTCTCAGACACCATCTTTCCCTAGAAGTGCCCTTATTTTGAGTATTTTTATAGTACTACTACAGTGAGGGTATTCATAAATAATATAGGGTTTTGCATATTTTCAAACTATATACAGAGAACAAACTTGTGGTTGGAAGGGATAGTTAGGGAGTTAGGAATGGACATGTACTCACTATTGGCTTATTTAAAAAGAATAACCAACAAGAACCTACTATATAGCACATGGAACTCTGACCAGTGTTATGTGGCAGCTTAGATGCTGAAGGCAGGTGGGGGAAGTTAGTATTCATATGGCTGAGTCCCTTTGCTGTTCACCTGAAACTATCACACCATTTTTCACTGACTATACCCCAATACAAAATAAAAAGTTTAAAAAATATACACAAATGGTAATCTGTACATGTATCATTCTGAAACCCCATTTTCATTTAGCACTTTCTGAGACTCCTTCATGTTGCTACATGTAGCGCTAGTTAATTTTCGCTGTTGTAGAGAATTCCTGAAGGCCTGTGTCTATTTGCCCTTTCTTTGGATGGAGGACATTTATATCCTTTTCATTTTTTCCCTGTTACAAATGGGGTTCCTCTGAAAATTCTTGGAGATATGCATAGATTTTTCTACATGTCCATCTAAAAGAGATATTTGCATCTTCTATTTGACCAGATATTGCCAATTGCTCTGTAAAGTACTTCTATTCTCAACAGCAGTGCCAGGAAGTTTCCATTGCTTCACATCCTTGCTAAAAGTTGATACGTGTTGTGCTTTTAAAAGTTTTGCCAGTTTGATGGATGTGAAATGATATCTTATGGAAAGCACATAGAATTTTGCCTGGCACATAGTAGGGTCTGAGTAAGGGTGAGTTACTATTTTAATGACCATATCCATAATCAGTATGATAATCAATATGGGTTGGGCACCTTTTCATTTACTTGCTGGTCATTAAAAGTTTTCTGTAAGGTACCTCTTCAGGTCTTTTTCCCATTGTTCTACTACATTGCCTTTTCTTAGTGCTTTATAGGATTCTTTATGTTTTCTTGCACTAATCCTTGGTTTTTATGTATTCTTCAGCATGTCTTTAACTTAATTTATGGTGTCTTATGTCAGTCAGAATTATGTTTTTTTTTTTTTACTTTAACATACTCTGATTTATCATTTCACCCTGTGGGTTTCACTTTTTATATCTCATTTTAAAAAACCCTTCCCTATCAGTGGGGCTTCCCAGGTGGTGACAGCGGTAAAGAATCCACCTGCCAATGTAGGAGACATGAGATGCAGATCTGATCCCTCAGGAAGATCCCTTGGAGAAGGGAATGGCAGTTCACTCCAGTATTCTTCCCTATTAGTGGTTATGAAATCCCAAGGGAACTCCATTTTTCTGTACAGAGCCCAGGCCTAGGGAGGCAATCTTTCATTTAGTCTCCTCTGCTGGTGCACACATGGTTTTCCCTAATTTTCCATTTCACTGAGGGAATAATGAATTAATGGTCCACGATTAATATGAGGGTCTTGGACTCAAAGCCTTGGCTCCTCTCTCTGTATGTACATTGAACGGATTAGTATTAGGCTCAGCTGAGAGCTGAACCTGATACTCCAAAAGAATAGAGACATTGATAAGAGCAAAATTGTCTCATATGCCAGTCCAGAGAAAGTCAGTCCATGCTGGCATAGAGTGTTTACCTTCACCATGTCCTCAGGTACCCAAGCTCTTTCTATCTTATTGTTCCAATTTATGTGGCCTCTGTATCTCAGGTCACTTCATAGTCCAAGAAGGCCCTTGGACTTTCACGTTTACATTCCAGCCAGCAGAAAAGAGCAAGAGGTCAAGAAAAAGGGACATGGCAGCTATCTTTGAAGGAAGATTCTCAGTAGCTTCCAAATGACATTTTCTTTAATATCCCATTGATCAGAACTTAGTCATGGTCGTCTTCATTCTGGATGACTGTCCAACTGAAAATTAGGACTTTGGTTTTAGATACACAGGAGAATGTATATTGGGGGCTAACAGTCTTGGCCACAGAGATCAAATCTCATCACATCTCAAGTTGCCCATATACTACTCTAGGTTTTAGTTTTCTCATCCTTTCTGGTACCTTATTTTCTTGTACTCTCAACTGTGCCTTTCAGACAGTCATTCAATAATTATTTATTGAGCGTCTGCTATGAAGCCAGGAACTGTTTTCAGAGCAGGACTTATACCAGTGAAGAAGACAAAGCCCTGCCCACATGAAGCTTACTTTCTAATTGAGGGAGGCAGACCACAAGCAAACCAGAAAATGCAATACCATGTCAGAGGGTATGAACTGGGATGGAGAAAAGCAAAGCATGTTTACTAAGGGGGTGAGGACTGCTGGGAGTGGAGCGAGTGGTTACCAACATTTGGGTGAGACCATTTCAGGCAGAAGTAAGACCAAGTGCCCTGAGGAGGAAGTGGACACTGTATGTTCAGGGAACAATAATAGGGTGTGTGTCGCTGGAGCATGGTGGGAAAGTGGAAAGAGAGAAAGTGATCAGGGGTACACCAAGGATGCCAAAGCACCAGATCAGCCAGAGCACAGCAGGCTTTTGCTTTTATTGGAGTGAGAAGAGATCCACTGGAGGGTTTGAACAGAGGGGCATGCCACGATCTGACTGACGTTTCATTTATTTATTTGACCTTACCACGCTGCATGTGTGACTTTATTTTCCCAACCAGGGATCAAACCTGTGCCCCCTGAAACAGAAGAATGGACTCTGAACAGCTAGACCACCAGGGAAGTCCTTGTCTTAAGTTTTATGTAGAACACTTTAGCTGTAGAGTTGAGAATAGACTCTAAGGTAGTAACTGGTGGATGGGGGGAGATAAGTGAGAAGACTACTGCGGTTGGCTAGGCAGGAGATGAGAGTCAGATTAGGATGGTAGTAATGGAGGTGGCTTTCCACGTGGCTCAGTGATAAAGAATCTACCTGCAATGCAGGAGACTCAGGAGACCCAGGTTCGGTCCCTGGGTCAGTAAGATCCCCTGGAGGAGGGCATGGCAACCCACTCCAGGATTCTTGCTTGAAGAATCCCAGACAGAGGAGCCTGGCTGGCTACAGTCTATTGGGCTACAAAGAGTCAGACATGACTGAAGTGACTTACCACAGGATAGCAGAATGTTGGTGACAAGAAAGGGTAAATTTACAGGTATATTGTGAAAGTTCCGCCAAAAGTATATGCTGAAGGGTCAAGACAAAGTGTGTGAGGGACAGAGAGAGGTGACAGAACCAAGAGAGAGGTGATAGAACCAAGTATTCAGTTTCTTGCCTGAGCAAACATTGAGTGGTGATGTCATAAACAGAGAGGAGGAATTCTGGGAAACAAGCAGGCTTGGGGGATAGAAATCAAGCTCTCAGTGTGGATGTCTCTCTCTCAGCGTGTGTATGAGTCTCTCTCTGTATGTGTATGTCTCTAAGTGTGTGTGTGAGTGTGTGTGTGTGTCTGTGTGTGTCTCTATGTGTCATTATGCATGGCTCACACTGTTTGTGTCTCTCAGTGTCTTTGATTCTCTCAGTATCTTTGTCTCTCACTGTGTTTTTCTCCTCAGTGTGGAGGAGCCTCTGTCTCTCAGTGTGTGTGTCTCTCAGTATGTGTGTCTCTCAGTGTGTTTTTCTCACTCTCTCGTTGTGTGTCTCTCTCAGTGTGTGTGTCTGTCTCAGGGTGAGTGTGTCTGGTTCTTAGTGTGTTTGTTGTCCGTGTTTTTGTTTCTCTCTCTCTCCGTAAGAGAATGTCTCTCAGTGTGTGTGTCCCTCAATGGGTTTTTCTCTCTCTCTCTCAGTGTGTGACTCTCCCGGTGTGTCTCATTGTCAGTGTTTCTGGTTCTTAATGTGTGTGTGTCTCTGTCTGTCTATGTCTCTCAGTGTGTGTGTCTTTCAGTGTGTATATCCCACTCAGTTTGCATGTCTCTGTGTGTCTCTGTGTGTTCTCTCAGTGTGTGTGTCTCTCATTGTGTGTGTCTCTCAGTATGTGTGTCTCTAAGTGAGCCTGGCTCAGGGAATTCAGTCAGGGATTGCTCTGCTGAGGAGGCTGATGTTTCTGTGCTGGGGCCAACCATCAGCCCTACAAGGTCGGAGACAGCTGTGAGAGCCAGGCTGGTGCACTAAGGGTGGCTGAGAGGAGCTACCCCATGTCTGAGGTCAGGGGAAACAGCCTAGAGTTCCAGGCTGTGACGGCGCAGGAACGGCTGAGAGGAGCTACCCTGTGTCTGAGGTCGGGCGGCTACCGAGAGGAGTACCCAGCGTCCCAAGTCAGTGGCAGCTGGGAGGAGCTACCCTGTGTCTGAGGTTGGGGCGGCGACCATGAGGAGCTACCGAGTGTCCGAGGTCAGGGTAGTGGCCGGGAGGAGCTACCCCGCATCTGAGGCCAGTGGCAGCTGGGAGGAGACACTTGCGTCTGAGGTCAGGGCAGTGGCTGGGAGGAGACACCCCGTGTCTGAGGTCAGGAGCAGCAGGGAGGAGACACCCTGCGTCTGAAGCCAGGAGTGGCAGCTGGGAGGAGCCACCTGGCACCTGAGGCCAGGGGTGTTGACCTTGAGGAGCCACCAGAAGCCTGAGGCCAGGGACAGCAGCTGGGAGGAGCCACCTCTCACCAGAGGCCAGGGGCAGTGACCCTGAGGAGCCACCAGGAGCCTGAGGTCAGGGGCGGCAGCTGGGAGGAGCCACCTCTCACCAGAGGCCAGGGGCAGTGACCCTGAGGAGCCACCAGGAGCCTGAGGCCAGGGGTGGCAGCTGGGAGGAGCCACCTCTCACCAGAGGCCAGGGGCAGTGACCCTGAGGAGCCACCAGGAGCCTGAGGCCAGGGGCAGCAGCTGGGAGGAGCCACCTCTCGCCAGAGGCCAGGGGCGGTGACCCTGAGGAGACACCAGGAGCCTGAGGCCAGGGGCAGCAGCTGGGAGGAGCCACCTCTCGCCAGAGGCCAGGGGCGGTGACCCTGAGGAGCCACCTCGAGCCTGAGGCCAGGGGCAGCAGCTGGGAGGAGCCACCTCTCACCAGAGGCCAGGGGCGGTGACCCTGAGGAGCCACCTCCAGCCCGAGCCCAAGGCCAGGGGCAGCAGGTGGGAGGAGCCACCTGAGGAGCAGTGGCTGCGCAGGTGCAGGAGGGCCTAGAGGAGCTATCCCACATTGAAGGTCAGGAACGGCAGCAGTAAGGAGATACCCCTAGTCCAAGGTAAGGAGCAGTGGCTGTGCTTTGCTGGAGCAGCCATGAAGAGATACCCCATTCCCAAGGTAAGAGAAACCCAAGTAAGATGATAGGTTTTTCAAGAGGGCATCAGAGGGCAGACACAGTGAAACCATACTCACAGAAAACTAGTCAATTTAATCACACTGGGACCACAGCCTTGTCTAACTCAATGAAACCAAGCCATGCCTGCAGGGCAACCCAAGATGGGCAGGTCATGGTGGAGAGGGCTGACAGAACATGGTCCACAGGAGAAGGGAATGGCAAGCCACTTCAGTATTCTTACCTTAAGAACCCCATGAACAGTATAAAAAGGCAAAATGATAGGATACCAAAAGAACTCCCCAGGTCATTAGGTGCCCAATATACTACGGGGATCAGTGGAGAAATAACTCCAGAAAGAATGAAGGGATGGAGCCAAAGCAAGAACAATATCCAGCTGTGGCTGTAACTGGTGATAGAAGCAAGATCCGATGCTGTAAAGAGCAATATTGCATAGGAACCTGGAATGTCAGGTCCATGAATCAAGGCAAATTGGAAGCGGTCAAACAAGAGATGGCAAGTGTGAATGTCGACATTCTAGGAATCAGCGAACTAAAATGGACTGGAATGGGTGAATTTAACTCAGATGACCATTATATCTACTACTGCGGGCAGGAATCCCTCAGAAGAAATGGAGTAGCCATCATGGTCAGCAAAAGAGTCCAAAATGCAGTACTTGAATGCAATCTCAAAAATGACAGAATGATCTCTGTTCGTCTCCAAGGCAAACCATTCAATATCACAGTCATCCAAGTCTCTGCCCCAACCAGTAACGCTGAAGAAGCTGAAGTTGAACGGTTTAATGAAGACCTACAAGATCTTTTAGAACTAATGCCCCCAAAAGATGTCCTTTTCATTATAGGGGACTGGAATGCTAAAGTAGGAAGTCAAGAAACACCTGGAGTAACAGGAAAATTTGGCCTTGGAATGTGGAATGAAGCAGGGCAAAGACTAATAGAGTTTTGCCAAGAAAAAGCACTGGTCACAGCAAACACCCTCTTCAAACAACAAAAGAGAAGACTCTACACATGGACATCACCAGATGGTCAACACCGAAATCAGATTGATTATATTCTATGCAGCCAAAGATGGAGAAGCTCTATACAGTCAAAAAAAACCAAGACCAGGAGCTGATTGTGGCTCAGATCACGAACTCCTTATTACCAAATTAAGACTTAAATTGAAGAAAGTAGGGAAAACCGCTAGACCATTCAGGTATGACCTAAATCAAATCCCTTATGATTATACAGTGGAAGTGAGAAATAGATTTAAGGGCCTAGATCTTACAGATAGAGTGTCTGATGAACTATGGAATGAGGTTTGTGACATTGTACGGGAGACAGGGATCAACACCATCCCCATGGAAAAGAAATGCAAAAAAGCAAAATGGCTGTCTGGGGAGGCCTTACAAATAGCTGTGAAAAGAAGAGAGGCGAAAAGCAAAGGAGAAAAGGAAAGATATAAGTATCTGAATGCAGAGTTCCAAAGAATAGCAAGAAGAGAGAAGAAAGCCTTCTTCAGCAATCAATGCGAAGAAATAGAGGAAAAGAACAGAATGGGAAAGACTAGAGATCTCTTCAAGAAAATTAGACATATCAAGGGAACATTTCATGCAAAGATGGGCTCGATAAAGGACAGAAATGGCCTGGACCTAACAAAAGCAGAAGATATTAAGAAAAGGTGGCAAGAATATATGGAAGAAGTGTACAAAAAATATCTTCACGACTCAGATAATCATGATGATGTGAACACTAATCTAGAGCCAGACATCTTGGAAGGTGAAGTCAAGTGGTCCTTAGAAAGCATCACTATGAACAAAGCTAGTGGAGGAGATGGAATTCCAGTTGAGCTGTTTCAAATCCTGAAAGATGATGTTGTGATAGTGCTGCATTCAATATGCCAGCAAATTTGGAAAACTCAGCAGTGGCCACAGGACTGGAAAAGGTCCGTTTTCATTCCAATTCCAAAGAAAGGCAAAGCCAAAGAATGCCCAAACTACTGTGCAATTCCACTCATCTCACATGCTAGTAAAGTAATGCTCAAAATTCATCAAGCCAGGCTTCAGCAATACGTGAACCATGAACTCCCTGATGTTCAAGCTGGGTTTAGAAAAGGCAGAGGAACCAGAGATCAAATTGCCAACGTCTGCTGGATCATGGAAAAAGCAAGAGAGTTCCAGAAAAACATCTATTTCTGCTTTATTGACTATGCCAAAGCCTTTGACTGTGTGGATCACAATAAACTGTGGAAAATTCTGAAGGAGATGGGAATCCCAGGCCACCTGACCTGCCTCTTGAGAAATCTGTATGCAGGTCAGGAAGCAACAGTTAGAACTGGACATGGAACAACAGACTGGTTCCAAATAGGAAAAGGAGTACGTCAAGGCTGTATATTGTCACTCTGCTTATTTAACTTCTCTGCAGAGTACATCATGAAAAACGCTGGGCTGGAAGAAGCACAGGTGGAATCAAAATTGCTGGGAGAAATATCAATAACCTCAGATATGCAGATGATACCACCTTTATGGCAGAAAGTGAAGAGGAGGTAAAAAGCCTCTTGATGAAAGTGAAAGAGGAGAGTGAAAAGTTGGCTTAAAGTTCAACATTCAGAAAATGAAGATCATGGCATCCGGTCCCATCACTTCATGAAAAATAGATGGGGAAACAGTGGAAACAGTGTCACACTTTATTTTGGGGGCTCAAAAATCACTGTGGATGGTGACTGCAGCCATGAAATTTGAAGACGCTTAGTCCTTGGAAGAAAAGTTATGACCAACCTAGACAGCATATTCTAAGGCAGAGACATTACTTTGCCAACTAAGGTCCATCTAGTCAAGGCTATGGTTTTTCCTGTGGTCTGTATGGATGTGAGAGTTGGACTGTGAAGAAGGCTGAGTGCCAAAGAATTGATGCTTTTGAACTGTGGTGTTGGAGAAGACTCTGGAGAGTCCCTTGGACTGCAAGGAGATCCAACCTGTCCATTCTGAAGGAGATCAACCCTGGGATTTCTTTGGAAGGAATGATGGTGAAGCTGAAGCTCCACTACTTTGGCCACCTCAAGTGAAGAGTTGACTCATTGGAAATGACTGTGATGCTGGGAGGGATTGGGGGCAGGAGGAGAAGGGGACGACCAAGGATGAGATGGCTGGATGTCATCAGAGACTCGATGGAGGTGAGTCTGAGTGAACTCTGAGAGATGGTGATGAACAGGGAGGCCTGGCGTGCTGTGATTCATGGGGGTCACAAAGAGTTGGACACGACTGAGCAACTGAACTGAACTGAACTGAAGTGCGTTACTGTCTCTCACTGTGTGTCTCTCTCAGTGCGTGTATCAATCTCAGTGTGAGTGCATCAGGTTTTCAGTGTGTGTCCAACTTTTGTCTTACTCTCTCTGCAAGTGTATGTCTTTCAGTTTGTTTATCTTCAGTTCTGTGTCTGTATTTGTCTCTATGTGTGTTTCTCAGCGTTTGTGACTCTCTCAGTTTGCGTGTCTATCTGAGTGTGTGTGTGTCTCTCAGTGTGTGTGTGTGTCTCTCTGTATGTGTATGTCTCCCAGTGTATGTTACTCTCTCTCAGTGTGAATGTCTCTCTCTCAGTGTGTGTGTGAGTCTCTCTCTATATGTGTATGGATCTCAGTGTGTATGTTCATGTCACTTTCCATGACTCTGTTTGTCTGTGTGTGTGTGTGTGTGTCCCTCAGGGTGTTTTGACTCTCATTCCATGTGTGTCTCTCTCAGTATGTTGTCTCTCTCAGTGTGAGTGTTTCTGATTCTCGGTATCTGTATGTGTCTAGCTCTCAGGAGTGTGTGTCTCCTACTGGATGAGGGTGTCTGTGTGTGTGTGTGTGTGTGTGTGTGTGTGTGTCCCTGTAAGGTAGCCTGGCTCTGTGTGTTTTTGGGTATCTCTCAGTATGTGTGTCTCTCATTGTATTTATCTCTCTCTCTCTCAGTGTCTGTCTCTCTCAGTGTTTGTGTCTCTCGCTCTCTCTGTTTAAGTATCACTCCCTTAGTGTGTGTGTGTGTCTTTCTGTCAGGAGTGTGTGTCTCTTCCTGCATGTGGGTGTCTCTCTCAGTGTGTGTGTCCCTGTCAGTTTGCCTGGCTGTGTGTGTCTCTGTGTGTGATTCTCAGTATGTGTGTCTCTCAGTGTGTTTTTGTCTCTCTCTCAGTGTGTTTTTCTCTCTCTCTCAGTGTGTTTTTCTCTCTGTCAGTGTGTGTCTTTACCAGTGTGTCTCATTGTGAGGGTGTCTGTTTGTTCGAGTGTGTGTGTGTGTCTCGGTCTGGATGTGTATATCACTCAGTGAGTGTGTCTCTCAGTGTGTGTGTCTGTCTCAGTGTGACTGTGTCTGGTTCTTTATGTGTGTGTGCCCGTGTCTTTGTTTTTCTCTCTCTGTAAGGGAATATCTCTCAGTATGTGTGTCTCTCAGTGTGTGTTTCTCTCTCTCAGTGTGGATGTCTCTCTCTCAGAGTTGGTATGAGTCTCTCTTGGTATGTGTATGTCTCTAAGTGTGTATGTGTGTCTGTGTGTGTCTCTGAGTGTCACTGTGCGTGGCTCACAGTGTTTGTGTCTCTCAGTGTGTTTGATTCTCTCAGTAACTGTGCCTCTCACCCTGTTTTCCACCATCTCAGTGTGGAAGAGCCTCTGTCTCTCAGTGTATGTGTCTCTGAGTGTGTGTATGACTCTGTATGTTGTGTGTACACTCTTTCCCATTGGATGTCTCTCTCTTGTGTGTGTCTTTCAGTGCGTGTGTGAGTGTGTTTGTCTGTCTCTCTCTGTGTGCGTGGCTAATTCTCAGTGTGTGTGTCTACCTTTCAGTGTGTGTCTCTGTGCAGTTCTCAAATTGTGTCTGTTTGTGTGTCTCCCAGTGTGTGTCTCTCTCCATGTGAGTGTTTCTGAGTCATTGTGTCTGCCTCAGTGTTGTGGGTGTCTTTTGTAGTGTCTGTTTCTGTTGGTCAATGTGTGTGTGTGTCCCTCTAAGTTGTATGTTTGATTCTCTCAGTGTTTGTATGTGTCACTCTCTGTGATTAAGTTTGTCTACCGTAGTGTGTGTGTGTGTGTGTGTGTCCCTCTCAGGACTGTGTGTCTCTTCCTGCATGAAGGTGTCTCTCTCAGTGTGTGTGTCCCTGTCAGTTTGCCCATTTCTGTGTGTCTCTGTGTGTGTTCTGAGGGTGTTATTCTTTTTTTCTCTCTCTATGTGTGTCTCTCTGATTGTGACTGTGTCTGGTTTTTAGTGTGTGTGAGTGTCTCTTCCTCTGTATGTGTATGCCTCTCAGTGTGTATGTTCGTCTCACTTTCCATGACTCTGTGTGTCTGTGTGTGTGTGTGTCCCTCAGGGTGTTTTGACTCTCACTCCATGTGTGTCTCTCTCAGTATGTGGTCTCTCTCAGTGTGGTGTGTCTGATTCTCGGTATCTGTGTGTCTCTAGCTCTCAAGAGTGTGTGTCTCTTCCTGGATGAGGGTGTCTGTGTGTGTCTGTCCCTGTCAGTTAGCCTGTCTCTGTGTGTTTTTGGGTGTCTCTCAGTATGTGTGACTCTCAGTATGTGTGTCTCTCATTGTATTTATGTCTCTCTCTCTCTCAGTGTCTGTCTCAGTGTTTGTGTGTCTCACTCACTCTGTATAATTTCTCGCCCTTTGTGTGTGTGTGTGTGTCTTCCTGTCAGGAGTGTGTGTCTCTTCCTGCATGTGGGTGTCTCTCTCAGTGTGTGTGTCCTGGCAGTTTGCCTGGCTGTGTGTGTCTTTGTGTGTGATTCTCAGTATGTGTGTCTCTCAGTGTTTTTGTCTCCTCTCAGTGTGTTTTTCTCTCTGTCAGTGTGTGTCTTTACCAGTGTGTCTCATTATGAGGGTGTCTGCTTGAGTGTGTGTGTGTGTGTCAGTCTGGATGTGTATATCACTCGGTAAATGTGTCTCTGTGTATGTGTGTCTGTCTCAGTGTGAGTGTGTCTTCTTCTTTATTTTTGTGTGTCTGTGTTTTTGTTTTTCTCTCTCTGTAAGGGAATATCTGTCAGTGTGTGTGTCCCTCAGGGTGTGTATGACACTGTATGTTGTGTGTTCACTCTTTCCCATTGGGTGTCTCTCTCTTATGTGTGTCTTTTTCAGTGCATGTGTGAGTGTGTTTGTCTGTCTCTCTCTCTGTGTGCGTGGCTAATTCTCAGCATGTGTGTGTCCCTTTCAGTGTGTGTGTCTCTGTGCACTTCTCAAAATGTCTCTGTTTGTGTGTCTCCCAAGTGTGTCTCTCACCATGTGAGTGTTTCTGAGTCATTGTGTCTGCGTCAGTGTTGTGGGTGTCTTTTGCAGTGTCTGTGTCTGTTGGTCAATGTGTGTGTGTTTCCCTCTAGGTTGTATGTGTGTCTCTCTTAGTGTTTGTGTGTGTCGATCTATGATTAAGTTACTCTACTGTAGTGTGTTTGTGTGTGTGTGTGTGTGTGTCCCTCTCAGGATTGTGTGTCTCTTCCTGCATGAGGGTGTCTCTCTCAGTGTGTGTGTCCCTATCAGTATGTCTGGCTCTGTGTGTCTCTGTGTGTATTCTCAGTGGGTTATCCTCTTTTTCTCTCTCTATGTGGGTCTCTCTGATTGTGAGTGTGTCTGGATTTTAGTGTGTGTGAGTGTCTCTCTCTGTGTATGTGATAACCTCTCAGTGTGTATGTCTGTGTCACTTTCCATGACTCAGTGTGTCTCTGTGTGTGTGTCCCTCAGGGAGTTTTGACTCTCTCACCATGTATGTCTCTCCAGCATGTGGTCTCTCTCAGTGTCAGTGTTTCTGATTCTCGGTATCTGTGTGTGTCTGTCTCTCAGGAGTGCGTGTCTCTTCCTGGATGAGGGTGTCTGTATGTGTGTCTGTCCCTGCCCATTAGCCTGGCTCTGTGTGTTTTTGGTTGACTCTCAGTATGTGTGTCTCTCATTGTATTTTCCTCTCTCTCTCTCAGTGTCCCTCTCCTCAGCCCATGTGTGTCTCGCTCTCTCTGTTTAATTTCTCTCCCTTAGTGTGTGTGTGTGTGTGTGTGTGTGTGTGTGTTCCTGTGAGGAGTGTGTGTCTCTTCGTGCATGTTGGTGTCTCTCTCAGTGTGTGTGTCCCTGTCAGTTTGCCTGGCTGTGTGTGTCTCTGTGTGTGATTCTCAGTACGTGTGTCTCTCAGTGTGTTTTTGTCTCTCTCTCAGTGTGTTTTTCTCTCTGTCAATGAGTGTCTTTATCAGTGTGTCTCCTTGTGAGAGTGTCTGTTTTTTCGAGTGTGTGTGTGTGTGTGTGTGTGTTTTGCTGAGGATGTGTATATCACTTGGTGAGTATGTCACTCAGTTTCTGTGTCTGTCTCATTAGGAGTGTCTTGTTCTTTATGTGTGCGTGTCTATGTTTTTGTTTTTCTCTTTCTGTAAGGGAATATCTCTCAGTGTGCGTGTCTCTCAGTGTGGATTTCTCTCTCTCAGTGTGTATGTCTCTCTCTTAGTGTTTGTATGAGTCCCCCTCTGTATGTGTATGTCTATAAATGTGTGTGTGTCTGTGTGTGTCTCTATGTGTCACTGTGTGTGACTCACACTGTTTGTGTCTCTCAGTGTGTTTGATTCTCTCAGTATCTGTATCTCTCACCGTATTTTCCTCCATCTCAGAATGGATGAGCCTCTGTCTCTTAGTGCGTGTGTCTCTGAGTCTGTGTATGACTCTGTATGTTTTGTGCATGTGTGAGTGTGTGTCTCTCTCCATGTGAGTGTTTCTGTCTCATTATGTCTGCCTCAGTGTTGTGGGTGTCTTTTGTAGTGTCTGTGTCTGTTGGTCAATGTATGTCTGTTTCCCACTAAGTTGTATGTGTGTCTTTCTCAGTGTTGTGTGTGTCGTTCTCTGTGATTAAGTTACTCTCTTGTAGTGTGTTTGTGTGTGTGTGTGTGAGTGTCTCCCTCTCAGGATTGTGTGTCTCTTCCTGCATGAAGATGTCTCTCTCAGTGTGTGTGCCCCTGTCAATTTTCCCGTCTCTGTGTGTCTCTGTGTGTGTTCTCAGTGTGTTATTTTCTTCTTCTCTCTCTATGTGTGTCTCTCTGATTGTGAGTGTGTCTGGTTTTTAGTGTGTGTGAGTGTCTCTCCCTCTGTATGTGTATGCCTCTCAGTGTGTATGTTCGTGTCACTTTCCATGACTCTGTGTCTGTGTGTGTGTGTGTGTGTGTGTGTCCCTCAGGGTGTTCTGACTCTGTCTCCGTGTGTGTCTCTCTCAGTATGTTGTCTCTCTCAGTGTGAGTGTTTCTGATTCTCGGTATCTCTGTGTGTCTAGCTCTCAGGAGAGTGTGTCTCTTCCTGGGTGAGGGTGTCCATGTGTGTGTCTGCTCCTGCCAGTTAGCCTGGATCTGTGTGTTTTGGGGTGTCTCTCAGTATGTGTGTCTCTCATTGTATTTTTATCTCTCTCTCTCAGTGTCGGTCTCTCTCAGTGTTTGTGTGTCTCACACTCTATGTCTAAGTTTCTCTCCCTTAGTGTGTGTTTGTGTGTCTTTCTGTCAGGAGTGTGTGTCTCTTCCTGCTTGTGGGTGTCTCTCTCAGTGTGTGTGTCCCTGTCAGTTTGCCTGGCTGTGTGTGTCTTTGTGTGTGATTCTCAGTATGTGTGTCTCTCAATGTTTTTGTCTCCTCTCAGTGTGTTTTTCTCTCTGTCAGCGTGTGTCTTTCCCAGTGTGTTTCATTGTGAGGGTCTCTGTTTGCTCGAGTGTGTGTGTGTGTGTGTGTCTCGGTCCGGATGTGTATATCACTCGGTGTGTGTCTCTCAGTGTGTGTGTCTTTCTCAGTGTGAGTGTGACTGGTTCTTTATGTGTGTGTGTCCGTGCTTTTGTTTTTCTCTCTCTGTAAGGGAATATCTTCAGTGTGTGTGTCTCTCAGTGTGTGTTTCTCTCTCTCAGTGTGGATGTCTCTCTCTCAGTGTTTCTATGAGCCTCTCTCTGTATGTGTATTTCTCTAAGTGTGTGTGTGTGTGTGGGTGTGGGTACCTGTGTGTGTCTCTGTGTGTCACTGTGCGTGGCTCACACTGTTTGTGTCTCCCAGTGTGTTTTATTCTCTCCGTATCTGTGTCTCACCCTGCTTTCCGGCATCTCATTGTGGATGTGCCTCTGTCTCTCAGTGTGTGTGTCTCTCAGTGTGTGTATGACACTGTATGTTGTGTGTTTACTCTTTCACATTAAGTGTCTCTCTCTTGTGTGTTCTTTCTCAGTGCATGTGTGAGTATGTTTGTCTGTCTCTCTCTCTCTGCGTGGCTAATTCTCAGTGTTTGTGTGTCCCATTCAGTGTGTGTGTCCCTGTGCAATTCTCAAAATGTGTCTGTGTGTCTCCCAGTGTGTGTCTCTCTGCACGTGAGTGTTTCTGTGTCATTGTGTCTGCCTCAGTGTTGTGGGTGTCTTTTGCAGTGTCTGTGTCTGTTGTTCAATGTGTGTGTGTTTCCCTCTAAGTTGTACGTGTGTCTCTCTCTGTGTTTGTGTGTGTCACTCTCTGTGATTAACTTACTCTCCCATATAGTGTGTGTGTGTGTGTGTGTGTCTCCCTCTCAGGATTGTGTGTCTCTTCCTGCATGAGGGTGTCTCTCTCAGTATGTGTGTCCCTGTCACTTTGCCTGTCTCTGTGTGTCTCTGTGTGTTCTCAGTGGGTTGTCCTCTTTTTCTCTCTCTGTGTGTGTCTCTCTGATTGTGAGTGTGTCTGGATTTTAGTGTGTGTGAGTGTCTCTCCCTCTGTACGTGCATGCCTCTCAGTGTGTATGTCCGTGTCACTTTCCATGACTCTGTGTGTCTCTGTGTGTGTGTCCCTCAGGGAGTTTTGACTCTCTCTCCGTGTATGTCTCTCTCAGCATGTGGTCTCTCTCAGTGTCAGTGTTTTTGATTCTCGGTATCTGTTTGTGTGTGTGTCTCTCAGGAGTGTGTGTCTCCTCCTGGATGAGGGTGTCTGTGTGTGTGTCTGTCCCTGTCAGTTAGCCTGGCTCTGTGTGTTTTTGGTTGTCTCTCAGTATGTGTGTCTCTCATTGTATTTTTCTCTCTCTCTCAGTGTCTCTTTCTCTCAGCCCATGTGTGTCTCGCTCTCTCTGTTTAATTTCTCTCCCTTAGTGTGTGTGTGTCTTCCTGTGAGGAATGTGTGTCTCTTCGTGCATGTTGGTGTCTCTTTCAGTGTGTGTGTCCCTGTCAGTTTACCTGGCTCTGTGTGTCTCTATGTGTGATTCTCAGTACGTGTGTCTCTCAGTATGTTTTTGTCTCTCTCTCAGTGTGTTTTTCTCTCTGTCAATGAGTGTCTTTATCAGTGTGTCTCCTTATGAGGGTGTCTGTTTGTTCATGTGTGTGTGTGTGTGTGTCTTGCTGACGATGTGTATATAACTTGGTGAGTCTGTCGCTCAGTTTGTGTGTCTGTCTCATTAGGAGTGTGTCTTGTTCTTTATGTGTGTGTGTCTGTTTTTGTTTTTCTCTTTCTATAAGGGAATATGTCTCAGTGTGCGTGTCTCTCAGTGTGGGTTTCTCTCAGTGTGTATGTCTCTCTCTTAGTGTTTGTATGAGTCTCCCTCTGTATGTGTATGTCTCTAAATGTGTGTGTGTGTCTGTCTCTATGTGTCACTGTGTGTGACTCACACTGTTTGTGTCTCTCAGTGTGTTTAATTCTCTCAGTATCTGTGTCTCTCACCATGTTTTCCTCCATCTCAGTGTGAATGAGCCTCTGTCTCTCAGTGTGTGTGTCTCTGAGTGTGTGTATGACTCTGTATGTTGTGTGTTCACTCTTTCACTTTGGGTGTCTCTCTCTCGTGTGTGTCTTTCTCAGTGCTTGTGTGAGTGTGTTTGTCTGTCTCTCTCTGTGTGCGTGGCTAATTTTCAGCATGTGTGTGTCGCTATCAGTGTATGTCTCTCTGTGCACTTCTCAAAATGTCTCTGTTTGTGTGTCTCCCAGTGTGTGTCTCTCGCCATTTGAGTGTTTCTGTCTCATTGTGACTACCTCAGTGTTGTGGGTATCTTTTGTAGTGTCTGTGTCTGTTGGTCAATGTGTGTGTGTTTCCCTCTAAGTTGTATGTGTGTCTCTCTCAGTTGTTTGTGTGTGTCGCTCTCTGTGATTAAGTTACTCTCCCATAGTGTGTTTGTGTGTGTGTGTGTATGCGTGTCTCCCTCTCAGGACTGTGTGTCTCTTCCTGCATGAGTGTGTCTCTGTCAGTGTGTGTGTCCCTGTGAGTTTGCCTGTCTCTGTGTGTCTCTGTGTGTGTTATCAGGGTGTTATTCTCTTTTTCTTTATCTACGTGTGTCTCTCTGATGGTGAGTGTGACTGGTTTTTGTGTGTAAGTGTCTCTCCCTCTGTATGTGTATGCCTCTCAGTGTGTATGTCCGTGTCACTATCCATGATTCTGTGTGTGTGTGTGTGTGTGTGTGTCTTTCAGGGAGTTTTGACTATCTCTATGTGTGTCTCTCTCAGCATGTTGTCTCTCTCAGTGTGAGTGTTTCTGATTCTTGGTATCTGTGTGTGTCTAGGTCTCAGGAGTGTGTGTCTCTTCTTGGATGAGGGTGTCTGTGTGTGTGTGTGTCTGTCCCTGTCAGTTAGCCTGTCTCTGTGTGTTTTTCGTGTCTCTCAGTATGTGTGACTCTCAGTATGTGTGTCTCTCATTGTATTTATGTCTCTCTCTCTCAGTGTCTGTCTCTCTCAGTGTTTGTGTGTCTCACTCACTCTGTTTAATTTCTCTCACTTTGTGTATGTGTGTGTGTCTTCCTGTCAGGAATGTGTGTCTCTTCCTGCTTGTGGGTGTCTCTCTCAGTGTGTGTGTCCCTGTCAGTTTGCCATGCTGTGTGTCTCTGTGTGTGATTCTCAGTATGTGTATCTCTCAGTGTGGTTTTGTGTCTCTCTCAGTGTATTTTTCTCTCTGTCAGTGTGTGTCTTTACCAGTGTGTCTCATTGTGAGGGTGTCTGTTTGTTCGAGTGTGTGTGTGTGACTCAGTCCAGATGTGTATATCACTCGGTGAGTGTGTCTCTCAGTATGTGATTCGGTCTCAGTGTGAGTGTGTCTTCTTCTTTATGTGTGCATGTCTGTGTTTTTGTTTTTCTCTCTCTGTAAGGTAATATCTCTCAGTGTGTGTGTCCCTCAGTGTGTGTATGACACTGTATGTTGTGTGTTCACTCTTTCCCATTGGGTGTCTCTCTCTTGTGTGTGTCTTTCTCAGTGCGTGTGTGAGTGTGTTTGTCTGTCTCTCTCTGTGTGCATGGCTAATTCTCAGCGTGTGTGTGTCCCTTTCAGTGTGTGTGTCTCTGTGCATTTCTCAAAATGCCTCTGTTTGTGTGTCTCCTAGTGTGTGTCTCTCACCATGTGAGTGTTTCTGAGTCATTGTGTCTGCCTCAGTGTTGTGGGTGTCTTTTGCAGTGTCTGTTTCTGTTGGTCAGTGTGTGTGTGTTTCCCTCTAGGTTGTACGTGTGTCTCTCTCAGTGTTTGTGTGTGTCGCTCTCTGTGATTAAGTTACTCTCCTGTAATGTGTGTGTGTTTGTGTGTCTCCCTCTCAAGATTTTGTGTCTCTTCCTGCATGAAGGTATCTGTCTCAGTGTGTGTGCCCCTGTCAGTTTTCCCATCTCTGTGTGTCTCTGTGTGTGTTCTCAGTATGTTATTCTTTTTTATCTATGTGTGTCTCTCTGATTGTGAGTGTGTCTGGTTTTTAGTGTGTGTCTCTCCCTCTGTATGTGTATGCCTCTCAGTGTGTATGTCCGTGTCACTTTCTATGACTCTGTGTGTCTGTGTGTGTGTGTGTGTGTGTGTGTGTGTGTCCCTCATGGTGTTTGACTCTCTCTCTCCGTGTGTGTCTCTCAGTATGTTTTCTCTCTCAGTGTGAGTGTTTCTGATTCTCGGTATCTGTGTGTGTCTAGCTCTCAGGAGTGTGTGTCTCTTCCTGGATGAGGGTGTCTGTGTGTGTGTCTGCCTATGCCAGTTAGCTTGGCTCTGTGTGTTTCTGGGTGTCTCTCAGTATGTGTGTCTCTCACGATGTGTGTCTCTCTTTGTATTTCTCTCTCTCTCTCTCAGTGTCTGTCTCTCTCAGCATTTGTGTGTCTTGCTCTCTCTCTTTAATTTCTCTCTTAGTGTGTGTGTTTTCCCGTCAGGAGTGTGTGTCTCTTCTTGCATGTGCTTGTCTCTCTCAGTGTGTGTGTGTCCCTGTCAGTTTGCCTGGCTGTGTGTGTCTCTGTGTGTGATTCTCAGTATGTGTTTCTCTCAGCGTGTTTTTGTCTCTGTCTCCCTGTGTTTTTCTCTCTGTTATTGTGTGTGTTTACCAGTGTGTCTCATTGTGAAGGTGTCTGTTTGTTCGAGTGTGTGTGTTTGTCTCTGTCCGGATGTGCATATCACTTGGTGAGTATGTCACTCAGTGTGTGTGTCTGTCTCAGTGTGAGTGTGTCTGGTTCTTTAAGTGTGTGTGTCCGTGTTTTTGTTTTTCTCTCTCTGTAAGGGAATATCTCTCAGTGTGTGTGTCTCTGTGTGTGTGTTTCTCTCTCTCAGTGTGGATGTCTCTCTCTCAGTGTTTGTATAAGTCTCTCTCAGTATGTGTATGTCTCTAAGGGTGTGTGTGTGTGTGTCTATGTGTGTCTCTGTGTGTCTCTATGTGTCACTGTGCGTGGCTCACACTGTGTGTGTCTCTCAGTGTGTTTGATTCTCTCCGTATCTGTGTCTCTCACTGTGTTTTTCTCCTTCTCAGTGTGGATGAGCCTCTGTCTCTCAGAGTGTGTGTTTCTCACTGTGTGTATGACACTGTTGTTGTGTGTTCAATATTTCCCATTGAGTGACTCTCTGTTATGTGTGTTTTCTCAGTGTGTCTGTGAGTGTGTGTCTCTCTCCGTGTGCATGGCTAATTCTCAGTTTGTGTGTGTCACTTTCATTGTGTATGTCCTTGTGCTGTTCTCAAAATGTCTGTGTTTGTGTGTCTCCCATTGTGTGTCTCTCGCCATGTGAGTGTTTCTGACTCATTGTGTCTGCCTCAGTGTTGTGGGTGTCTTTTGTATTGTCTGTATCTTTTGGTCAATGTGTCTCTGTTTCCCTCTAAGTTGTACGTGTGTCTCTCTCAGTGTTTGTGTGTGTCACTCTCTGTGATTATGATAATCTCCCGTAGTGTGTTTTTGTGTGTGTGTGTGTGAGTTTCTCCCTCTCAGGATCGTGTGTCTCTTCCTGCACGAGGGTGTCTCTCTCAGTGTGTGTGCCCCTGTCTGTTTTCCCGTGTCTGTGTGTCTCTGTGTGTGTTCTCAGTGTGTTATTCTTTTTTTCTCTCTCTATATGTGTCGCTCTGATTGTGAGTGTGTCTGGTTTTTAGTGTGTGTGAGTGTCTCTCCCTCTGTGTGTGTATGCCTCTCAGTGTGTATGTCCGTGTCACTTTCCATGACTCTGTGTGTCTGTGTGTGTGTGTCTCTCAGGGTGTTTTGACTCTCTCTCCGTGTGTGTCTCTCAGTATGTTGTCTCTCTCAGTGTGAGTGTTTCTGATTCTGGATATCTGTGTGTGTCTAGCTCTCAGGAGTGTGTGTCTCTTCTTGGATGAGGGTGTCTGTGTGTGTGTCTGTCCCTGCCAGTTAGTCTGACTCTGTGTGTTTCTGGGTGTCTCTCAGTATGCGTGTCTCTCAGTATGTGTGTCTCTCAGTATGTGTGTCTCTCATTGTATTTTTCTCTCTCTCTCAGTGTCTGTCTCTCTCAGTGTTTGTGTGTTTCACTCTCTATGTTTAAGTTTCTCGCCCTTAGTGTGTTTGTATGTGTGTCTTCTTGACAGGAGTGTGTGTCTCTTCCTGCATGTGGGTGTCTCTCTGAGTGTGTGCATCCCTGTCAGTTTGCCTGGCTGTGTGTGTGTCTCTTTGTTTGATTGTCAGTATGTGTGTCTCTCTGTGTTTGTATCTCTCTCAGTGTGCTTTTCTCTCTGTCAGTGTATGTCTTTTCCAGTGTATCTCATTATGAGGGTGTCTGTTCGAGTGTGTGTGTGTGTGTCTCAGTCCAGAAGTTCATATCACTCAGTGAGTGTGTCTCTCAGTGTGTGTGTCTGTCTCAGTGTGAGTGTGTTTGGTTCTTTAAGTGTGTGTGTCCGTGTTTTTGTTTTTCTCTCTCTGTAAGGGAATATCTCTCAGTGTGTGTGTTTCTCTCTCTCAGTGTTTGTATGATTCTCTCTCTGTATGTGTATCTCTCACGTGTGTGTGTGTATGTGTCACTGTGTGTGGCTCACACTGTTTGTGTCTCTCAGTGTGTTTGATTCTCTCCATATCTGTGTCTGTCACTGTGTTTTCCTCCTCCTCAGTGTGGATGAGCCTCTGTCTCTCAGTGTGTGTGTCTCTCAGTATGTGTATGACACTGCATGTTGTGTGTTCACTCTTTCCCATTGGTTGTTTCTCTCTTATGTGTGTCTTTCTCAGTGTTTGTGTGAGTGTGTTTGTTTGTCTCGGTGTGCCTGGCTAATACTCAGTCTGTGTGTCCCTTTCAGTATGTGTGTCCCTGTGCACTTCTCAAAATGTCTCTGTTTGTGTGTCTCCCAATGTGTGTCTCTCTCCACGTGAGTGTTTCTGTCTCATTGTCTGCCTCAGTATTGTGGGTGTCTTTTGTAATGTCTATGTCTGTTGGTCGATGTGTGACTATTTCCGTCTAAGTTGTATGTGTGTGTCTCTCAGTGTTTGTGTGTGTCACTCTCTGTGATTAATTTACTCTCCCGTAGTGTGTGTGTGTGTGTGTGTGTGNTATTTCCGTCTAAGTTGTATGTGTGTGTCTCTCAGTGTTTGTGTGTGTCACTCTCTGTGATTAATTTACTCTCCCGTAGTGTGTGTGTGTGTGTGTGTGTGTGTGTGTGTGTGTGTGTGTGTGAGTGTCTCCCTCTCAGGATACTGTGTCTCTTCCTGCGTGAGGGTGTCTCTCTCAGTGTCTGTGCCCCTGTCAGTTTTCCCATCTCTGTGTGTCTGTCTGTCAGATCTGAGTGTTATTCTCTTTTTCTCTCTATCTGTGTGTCTCTCTGATTGTGAGTGTCTCTCCCTCTGTATGTGTATGCCTCTCAGTGTGTATGTTCATGTCACTTTCCATGACTCTGTGTATCTGTGTGTGTGTGTGTGTCCCTCAGGGTGTTTTGACTCTTTCTCCGTGTGTGTCTCTCACAGTATGTTGTCTCTCTCAGTGTGAGTGTTTCTGATTCTCGGTATCTTTGTATGTCTAACTCTCAGGAGTGTGTGTGTCTTCCTGGATGAGGGTGTTTGTGTGTATGTCTGCCCCTGGCAGTTAGCCTGGCTCTGTGTGTTTCTGGGTGTCTCTCAGTATGTGTGTCTCTCATTGTATTTTTTTCTCTCTCTCTCAGTGTCTGTCTCTCTCAGTGTTTGTGTGTCTCGCTCTCTATGTTTAAGTTCCTCACTCTTAGTGTGTGTGTGTGTGTGTGTGTGTGTGTGTGTGTGTCTTCCTGTCAGGAGTTTGTGCCTCTTCGTGCATGAGGGTTTCTCTTTCAGTGTGTGTGTCCCTGTCAGTTTGCCTGGCTGTGTGTGTCTCTGTGTGTGATTCTGAGTATGTGTGTCTCTCAGTGTGTTTTTGTCTCTCTCTCAGTGTGTTTTTCTCTCTGTCAGTGTGTGGCTTTACCAGTGTGTCTCATTGTGAGGGTGTCTGTTTGTTCGAGTGTGTGTGTGTGTCTCAGTCTGCATTTGTATATCACTCAGTGAGTGTGTCTCTTAGTGTGTGTGTCTGTCTCAGTGTGAGTGTGTCTGTCTGGTTCTTTGTGTGTGTGTCTATGGTTTTGTTTTTCTCTCCCTGTAAGGGAACATCTCTCAGTGTATGTGTCTCTCAGTGTGTGTTTCTCTCTCTCAGTGTGGATGTCTCTCTCTCAGCATTTGTATGAGTCTCTCTCTGTATGTGTATGTCTCTAAGTGTGTGTGTGTGTGTGTGTGTCTGTGTGTGTCTCTATGTGAAACTGTGCGTGGCTCACACTGTTTGTGTCTCTCAGTGTGTTTGATTCTCTGTATCTGTGTCTCTCAGTGTGGTTTTCTCCTTCTCAGTGTGGATGAGCTTCTGCCTCTCAGTATGTGTGTCTCTCAGTGTGTGTATGACCTTACATGTTGTGTGTTCACTCTTTCCCATTGGGTGTCTCTCTCTTGTGTGTGTCTTTCTCAGTGCATGTATGAGTGTGATTGTCTGTCTCTCTCTGTGTGCGTGTCAAATTCTCACTGTGTGTGTGTCCTTTTCAGTATGTGTGTCCCTCTGTAATTCTCAATATGTCTCTATTTGTGTGTCTCCCAGTGTGTGTCTCTCACCATGTCAGTATATGAGTGTTTCTGTCTCATTGTGTCTGCCTCAGTGTTGTGGGTGTCTTTTGTAGTGTCTATGTCTGTTGGTCAATGTGTGTCTGTTTCCCTCTAAGTTGTCTGTGTGTCTCTCTCAGTGTTTGTGTGTGTCACTCTCTGTGATTAAGTTACTCTCCTGTAGTGTGTTTGTGTGTGTGTGTGTGAGTCTCCCTCTCAGGATAGTGTGTCTCTTCCTGCATGAGGGTGTCCCTGTCAGTGTGTGTGACCCTGCCAAGTGTGTGTGCCCTTGTCAGTTTTCCCGTCTCTGTGTGTCTCTGTGTGTGTTCTCAGTGTGTTATTCTCTTTTTCTCTATGTGTGTTTCTCTGATTGTGAGTGTGTCTGCATTTTAGTGTGTGTGAGTGTCTCTCCCTCTGTATCTGTATGCCTCTCAGTGTGTATGTTCATGTCACTTTCCATGAATCTGTGTGTCTGTGTGTGTGTCCCTCAGGGTGTTTTGACTCTCTCTCCTTGTGTGTCTCTCTCAGTGTGCTGTCTCTCTCAGTGTGAGTGTTTCTGATTCTCGGTATCTGTGTGTGTCTAGCACTCAGGAGTGTGTGTCCCTTCCTGGAGGAGGGTGTCCATTTGCATGTGTCTGCCCCTGCCAGGGAGCCTGGTTCTGTGTGTTTCTGGGTGTCTCACAGTATGTGTGTCTCATTGTATTTTACTCTCTCTCTCTCAGTGTCTGTCTGTCTCAGCGTTTGTGTGTTTCACTCTCTATGTTTAAGTTCTCCGCCCTTAGTGTGTGTTTCTGTCTTCCTGTCAGGAGTGTTTGTCTCTTCCTGCATGTAGGTTTCCCTCTCATTGTGTGTGTCCCTGTCAGTTTGCTTGGCTGTGTGTGTCTCTGTGTGTGATTCTCAGTATGTGTGTCTCTCAGTGTGTTTTTCTCTCTCTCTCAGTGTCTTTTTCTCTCTGTCAGTGTGTGTCTTTACCAGTGTGTCTCATTGTGAGGGTGTCTGTTTGTTCGAGTGTGTGTGTGTCTCAGTCTGCATGTGTATATCACTCGGTGAGTGTGTCTCTCAGTGTATCTGTCTATCTCAGTGTGAGTGTGTCTGTCTGGTTCTTTATGTGTGTGTGCCTGTGTTGTTGTTTTTCTCTCTCTGTAAGGGAATATCTCTCAGTGTATGTGTCTCTCAGTGTGTGTTTCTCTCTCTCAGTGTGGATGTCTCTCAGTGTTTGTATGAGTCTCTCTCTGTATGTGTATGTCTCTAAGTGTGTGTGTCTGTGTGTGTCTCTATGTGTCACTGTGCGTGGCTCACACTGTGTCTCTCAGTGTGTTTGATTCTCTCCATATCTGTGTCTCACTGTGTTTTTCTCCTTCTCAGTGTGGATGAGCCTCTGTCTCTCAGTGTGTGTGTCTCTCACTGTGTGTATGACCTTGTATGTTGTGTGTTCACTCTTTCCCATTGGGTGTCTCTCTCTTGTATGTGTCTTTCTCAGTGCGTGTGTGAGTGTGATTGTCTGTCTCTCTCTGTGTGTGGCTAATTCTCAGTCTGTGTGTGTCCCTTTCAGTGTGTGTGTCCCTGTGCAATACTCAAAATGTCTCTGTGTGTGTGTCTCTCGCCATGTGAGTGTTTCAGGTTCACTGTGTCTGCTTCAGTGCTGTGGGTGTCTTTTGTAGTGTCTATGTCTGTTGGTCAGTGTGTGTCTGATTCACTCTAAGTTGTACGTGTGTCTCTCTCAGTGTTTGTGTGTGTCACTCTCTGTGATTAATTTACTCTCCCATAGGGTGTTTGTGTGTTTGTGTGTGAGAGGCTCCCTCTCAGGATTGTGTCTCTCTTCCTGCAAGAGGGTGTCTCTCTCAGTGTGCATGCCCCTCTCAGTTTGCCTGTCTCTGTGTGTCTCTGTGTGTCTGTCATTATGTTTTCTCTCAGCGTGTTTTTCACTCTCTCATTGTGTGTCTCTCTCAGTGTGTGTCTCTCATTGTGAAAGTGCCTGGGTCGTAGTGTGTGTGTGTGTTTCTCCCCCTGGATGTGTTGTCTCTCAGTGTGCATGCCCCTCTCAGTTTGCATGTCTCTGTGTGTCTCTCTGCATATCTTTCATTATGTTTTGACTCTCTCTCAATGTGCGTGTCTCTCTCAGTGTGTGTGTGTCTGTTTCTCAGTGTTTGTGTTTGTGTGTATATCTTGCTCTCAGGAGTGTGTGTTTCTTCCCGGATGAGTGTGTCTCTCACTGTGTATGTCCCTGTCAGTTTTCCTGTCTCTGTGTATCTCTGTGTGTCTCTCAGTGTGTGTGTCCCTGTCAGTTTGCCTGTCTCTGTGTGTCTCTGTGTGTGTCTCTCAGTATGTGTGTCCCTCAGTGTGTTTTTTCCTGTCTCTCAGTGAGTGTCTTTTGGAGTGAGTCTCTCTCATTCTCGGCATGCCATTAATAAGTGTGCATGTGTTGTTCTCTTACTGTATGTATATTTATCTCAGTGTGTGTGGCCCTCTCAGTTTGCATGTCTCTGAGTGTCTCTCTGTGTGCCTCTCAGGGTGTTTTGACTCTCTCTCAGTGTGTGTGTCTTTCTCAGTGTTTGTGTCTCTCTCAGTATGTGTGTCTCTCAGTGTATAGCTGATTCTCAGTGATTGTATTTGTTTTCTCTCAGGAGTGTGTGTTTCTCCAAGTGTATCTGTATGTCTCTCAGTGGGTAACTGTCCATGTGCGTGTCTGAATGTCTCTGTGTGTATCTCGCAGTATGTGTGTCTCCCAGTGTATTTTTTACTCTCTCTCAGTGTGTGTCTCTCTCAGTGCATCTCTCTCATTGTGGTCGTGCCTGGTTTTTAGTGTGTCTGTGTGTGTGTTTCTCCCTCTGTATGTGTAGCCCTATAGTGTGTTGTCCCTCTCAGTTTCCATGTTTCTGTGTATCTCTTTGTGTGTCTCTCAGGGTGTGTTGGCTCTCCCTCAGTGTGTGTGTGTCTCTCTCAGTGTGTGTGTCTCTCTCTTAGTGTGAGTCTGTCTGATTCTCAGTGTGTGTGTGTGTATATGTCTTGCTCTCAGGAGTGTGTGCCTCTTCCTGGATGATGGTGTCCCTCAGTGTGCGTGTCCCACTCAGTTTGCCTGTCTCTCTATGTCTCTGGTGTGTCTCTCAGTATATGTGTCACACAGTGTGTTTTTCTCTCTTTCACAGTGTGTGTCTCTCTCAGAGTGTTTCATTGTTAGAGTGTCTCATCAAGGAGTCTGTGTGTTTTGCTCTGAAAGTGAATATCTTTCAGTTTGTGTCTCTTTTCAATCTGTGTGTCTCTCTCAGGTGGAGTGTGTCTCTTTCTCAGTGTTTGTGTGTGTGTTGCTCTCAGGAGCGTGTGTCTCTTCCTGTATGAATGTGTCTCTCAGTGTGTGTGTCTCTGTCAGATTGCCTCTCTCTGTGTGTCTCAGTGTGTGTCTCTCAGTATGTTGGTCTCTCCGTGTGTTTTTCACTCTGTCTCAGTGTGTGTCTCTCTCAGTGAGTCTCTCTCATTGTGAGTGTGCCTAGTTATTAGTTAGTGTGTGTGTGAGTGATTCTCCCCCTGTATGTGTAGGTCTCTCAGTGTGTGTGCCCTGTCAGTTTGCCTGTCTCTGTGTGTCTGTGTGTGTGTCTGTCATTATGTTTTTTCTCAGTGTGTTTTTTCTCAGTGTGTTTTTCACTCTGTCTGTGTGTGTGTCTCTCAGTGTGTGTGCCCCTGTCAGTTTGCCTGTCTCTGTGTGTGTCTCTCAGTGTGTTTTTCACTCTTTCTCAATGTGTGTCTCTCTCAGTGCATCTCTCTCATTGTCGAAGTGCCTGGTTTTTAGTGTTTGTGTGTTTCTCCCTCTGTATGTGTAGCCCTCTAAGTGTGTTGTCCCTCTCAGTTTGCATGTCTCTGTGTATCTCTTTGTGTGTCTCTCAGGGTGTGTTGACTCTCCCTCAGTGTGTGTGTGTCTCTCTCAGTGTGTGTGTCTCTCTCTCAGGGTGAGTCTGTCTGCTTCTCAGTGTGTGTGTGTGTATGTCTTGATCTCATGAGTGTGTGCCTCTTCCTGGATGAGGGTGTCTCTCCCTCTGTTTGTCCCTCTCTGTTTGCATGACTCTCTGTATCTCTGTCTGTGTCTCTCATTATGTTTTCTCTTAGTGTTTTTTCACTCTCTCAGTGTGTGATTCTCTCTGTGTGTGTTTCCAATTGTTATCGTGCCTTGTTCTTCATGTGTGTGTGTGTGTTTCTCCCCCTGGATGTGTATGTCTCTCAGTGTGCGTACCCCTCTCAGTTTGCATGTCTCTGCGTGTCTCTGTGCATATCTTTCTGTATGTTTTGACTGTGTCTCAGTGTGTGTGTCTCCCTCAGTGTGAGTGTGTGTTTCTCAGTGTTTGTGTGTGTGTGTATATCTTGCTCTCAGGAGCGTGTGTTTCTTCCTGGATGAGTGTGTCTCTCATTGTGTGTGTCCCTCTCACTTTGCCTGTATCTGTGTCCCTGTGTGTGTCTCTCAGTGTGTGTGTCTCTGTCAGTTTGCATGTCTCTGTGTGTCTCTGTGTGTGTCTCTCAGTATGTGTGTCTCTCAGTGTGTTTTTCACTCTCTCTCAGTGTGTGTCTCTCTCAGTGCATCTCTCTCATTGGGGTCGTGCCTGGTTTTTAGTGTCTGTGTTGTTTCTCCATCTGTATGTGTAGTTCTCTCAGTATGTGTGTCCCTCTCAGTTTGCATGTCTCTGTGTATCTCTGTGTGTGTCTCTCAGGGTGTTTTGTCTCTCTCTCAGTGTGTCTCTCAGGGTGAGTGTGTCTGCTTCTCATTGTGTGTGTGTGTGTGTGTGTGTGTCTTGCTCTCAGGAGTGTGTGTCTCTTCCTGGATGAGGGTATCTCTCCGTGTGTGTGTCCCTCTCACTTTGCCTGTCTGTGTGGGTCTCTCCATATGTGTGTCTTTGAGCGTGTTTTTCACTCTCTCTCAATGTATGTCTTTCTCAGTGAGTCTCTCTCATTGTGACTGTGGCAGTTGTTAGTGTGTGTTTGTGTTTCTCCCCCTGTATGTGTATGTCCCTTTGTTTGTGTGCCCCCCTCAGTTGGCATGACTGTGTGTCTCTGTGTGTCTCTCTCAGGGTGCTTTGACTCTCTCTCAATTTGTGTGTCTCTCAGTGTGTGTGTCTCTCTGAGAGTGTGTCTGATATTCAGTGAGTGTGTGTCTTGCTCTCAGTAGTCTGTGTCTCTTCCTTGATGTGAGTGTATCTCTGTTTGTGTGTCCTTCTCACTTTGCCTGTCTCTGTATGTCTCTGTGTGTGTCTCTCAGGATATGTGTCTCAAAGAGTGTTTCTCTCTTTCTCAGTGTGTGTCTGTCTCATGTGTTTCATTGTGAGACTCTCTGGTCATGGAGTGTGTGTGTGTGTTGCTCTGAAAGTGAATACCTTTCAGTGTGTGTGTCTCTCTCAATATGTGTGTCTCTCTCAGTGTGAGTGTGTCTGCTTCTCAGTGTGTGTGTCTGTCTTGCTCTCAGGAGTGTGTGTCTCTTCCTGGATGAGTGTGTCTCTCCGTGTGTTTGTCCCTCTCAGTGTGGGTGTCTCTGTATCTCTGTGTGTGTCTGTCATTATGTTTTCTCTCAGTGTGTTTTTCACTCTCTCAGTGTGTGTCTCTCTCAGTGTGTGTCTCTGATTGTGCACTTGCCTTTTTCTTCATGTGTGCTTGTGTGTTTCTCCCCCAAGATGTGTATGTCTCTCAGTGTGCATGCCCCTCTCAGTTTGCCTGTCTCTGCATGTCTCTGTGTATATCTCTCAGTATGTTTTGACTCTCTCTCAGTGTGTGTATCTCTCTCCGTGTGAGTGTGTCTGTTTCTGAGTGTTCGTGTGCACGTGTATATCTTGCTCTCAGGAGTGTGTGTTTCTTCCTGCATGAGTGTGTCTCTCATTGTGTGTGTCCCTGTCAGTTTGCCTGTCTCTGTGTGTCTCTGTGTGTGTCTCTCAGAGTGGTTTTTCCTCTCTCTCAGTGAGTGTCTTTTGGCGTGAGTCTCTCTCATTCTCGGCATGCCATTAATAAGTGTGCATATGTTGTTCTCCTACTGTATGTGTATTTACCTCAGTTTGTGTGGCCCTCTCAGTTTGCATGTCTCTGAGTGTCTCTCTGTGTGCCTCTCAGTGAGTTTTGACTCTCTCTCAGTGTGTGTGTATTTCTCAGTTTTTGTGTCTCTCTCAGTAGGTGTGTCTCTCAGTGTATAGCTGATTCTCAGTGATTGTATTTGTTTTCTCTCAGGAGTGTGTGTTTCTCCAAGTGTATCTATATGTCTCTCAGTGGGTCCCTGTCCGTGTGCCTGTCTGGCTGTCTCTCTGTGTATCTCGCAGTATGTGTGTCCCCCAGTGTATTTTTTACTCTCTCTCAGTGTGTGTCTCTCTCAGTGCATCTCTCTCATTGTGGTCGTGCCTGGTTTTTAGTGTGTGTGTGTGTTTCTCCCTCTGTATGTGTAGCTCTCTAAGTGTGTTGTCCCTCTCAGTTTGCATGTTTCTGTGTATCTCTTTGTGTGTCTCTCAGGGTGTGTTGGCTCTCCCTCAGTGTGTGTGTGTCTCTCTCAGTGTGTGTGTCTCTCTCTCAGGGTGAGTCTGTCTGCTTCTCAGTGTGTGTGTGTTTGTGTGTCTTGCTCTCAGGAGTGTGTGCCTCTTCCTGGATGAGGGTGTCTCACAGTGTGTATGTCCTACTCACTTTGTCTGTCTCTGTATGTCTCTGTGTGTATCTCTCAGTATATGTGTCTCAGAGTGTGTTTTTCTCTCTGTGTCAGTGTGTGTCTCTCTCAGTGTGTTTCATTTTGAGAGTGTCTGGTCAAGGAGTGTGTGTGTTTTGCCCTTAAAGTGGATTTCTTTCAGTGTGTTTGTCTTTGTCAATGTGTGTGTCTCTGTCAGGTAGAGTGTGTCTCTTTCTCAGTGTTTGTATGTGTGTGTGTGTGTGTGTTCTTCTCAGGAGCATGTGTCTCTTCCTGTATGAGTGTGTCTCTGTGTGTGTGTCCCTGTCAGTTGACCTGTCTCTGTGTGTCTCAGTGTATATCTCTCAGTATGTTGGTCTCTCAGTGTGTTTTTCACTCTGTCTCATTGTTTGTCTCTCTCAGTGAATCTCTCTCCTTGTGGTCGAGCCTGGTTTTTACTGTGTGTGTGTGTTTCTCCCTCTGTATGTGTAGGTCTCTCAGTGTGTGTGCCTCTGTCAGTTTGCCTGTCTCTGTGTGTCTCTGTGTGTGTCTGTCATTATGTTTTCTCTCAGTGTTTGTGTGTCTCTCTAATGTAGAAATTGGGTGGGGCTGTGTTCCAATCAATCTTCAATTAGGTGCACTAAAAAGTTTTCACATAATTTTCATAGGTTCCAAAATGATAGGTTCCTTTTGAAGAGATGCAGTGAGAGAGACACACACTGAGAAAGAGTGAAAAACACACTGAGAGACACACAGAGACACACAGAGACAGGAAAACTACATGGGCACATCACTAATAGACACACAGAGACACACAGGGATAGTCAAACTGAGAGGGACACGCACACTTAGAGACATAAACATACAGTGGGAGAAACACTCACACACACTAACTAACAACCAGGCACACTCACAATGAGAAAGATTAACAGAGAGACACACACTGAGAGCAAGTGAAAAACACACTGAGACACACATACTGAGAGACACAGTCTGAGGCACAGAGACAGGCAAACTGATAGGGACAAACACACTGAGAGACACTCCATCCAGGATAGACACAAACTCCTGAGAGCAACACACACACACACACACACACACACACACACCAATACTGAGAAACAGACACACTCAGCCTGAGACACACACATTTAGAGAGACACACACACTGAAAGGTATTCACTTTCAGAGCAACACTCATACAGACTCCATGAACAGACATTCTCACAATGAAACTTTTGAGAGAGACACACACTGGGAAAGAGAGAAAAACACTCCTTGAGACACATATCCTGAGAGACACTCACAGAGACATACAGAGACAGGCAAACTGAGACACACACACGGAGATACACTCTCATCCAGGAAGAGACACAGACTCCTGAGAGCAAGACACAATCTCACTGAATATCAGACACAGTCTCAGAGAGACACACACTGAGAGACACAGACGCAAGGTGAGAGAGAGTCAAAGCACCCTGAGAGAGACACACAGAGACACACAGTCATGTCTGACTGAGGGGGACACACAAACAAAGGGACATACACATACAGGGGGAGAAACACACACACACTAACAACTGGCACAGTCACAATGAGAGAGACTCACTGAGAAAGACACACACTGAGAGAGAGTGAAAAACACGCTCAGAGACACACATACGGAGAGACCACACAGACAGGCAAACTGAGAGGGACACACACACACGGAAAGATACCCTCATCCAGGAAGAGACAGACACTCCTGAGAGCAAGACACACACACTCACCGTGAGAGACACACACACACACTGAGAGAGAGTGAAAACCCCCTGAGAGACACACACAGAGATACACAGAGACACGCAAACTGAGAGGGACACACACTCTGAGAGAAATACACACGCAGAGGGAGATACACACACACACACTAAAAACCAGGCACGACCCCAATGAGAGAGATGCACTGAGTGAGACACATAATGAGAGAGAGTGAAAAACACTGAGAGACACACATACTGAGAGACACACACAGACAGACACTCAGAGATATGCAAACTGAGAGGGACACACAAACTGAGAGAAATAGACATACAGTAGGAGAACACCACACTCACACTTATTACTTGCATGCCAAGAATGAGAGAGACTCACACAGAGAGACACACACTGAGAGAGAGTAAAAAACACACTGAGAGACACACATACTGAGAGACTCACACAGAGACACACAGAGAGAGGCAATCTGACAGAGACACACACATTGAGAGACACATTCATACAGGAAGAGACACACGCTCCTGAGAGCAACACACACACACAAACACTGACAAAGACACACACTACACCTGAGAGAGACACACATATTGAAAAGAGTCACAAACTGAAAGATACGCAATTTCAGAGAAAAACACACAGACTCCTTGATGAGACACTCTAACAATGAAACACTCTGAGAGAGACACACACTGAGAAAGAGAGAAGAACACACTGTGTGACACATATACTAAGAGACACACACAGAGACATACAGAGACAGGCAAACTGAGTGGAACATGCACACTGAGGGACACCATCATCCAGGAAGAGGCACACACTCCTGAGAGCAAGACACATACACACACATACACTGAGAATCAGACAGACTCACACTAAGAGAGTGAGACTCACACTAAGAGAGAGACACACACACTGAGAGAGACACACACACACT
>SJYE01021944.1:8968-45200 GCA_006408755.1 Eudorcas thomsonii | reverse complement strand
CTAACCCTAAAACACATCCAACCCTAAACCTAACCCTAACCCTACCCCAGGGTAGCCCTAGCCCTAGCCCCAGACCTAACCCTAGCACTAACCCTAACCATAACCGTACCCCTCAACTCTAAACCCTAACCCTAATCCTAACCCTAACCTTAACCCAACACTGACCCTAACCCTAACCCCAACCACTAAACTAACCCTAAACCCTAACCCTAATCCTAACCCTATCCTTAACTCTAAGCCCTAAACATAACCCTAAACCTAGCCCTAGCCCTAGCCCTAAACCTATCCCTAGCCCTAACACTAACCCTAACACTAACCCTAACCCTAAACCCTAAACCCTAACCGTAACACAACCCTAACCCTATCCCTAAACCCAACCAATGCCCCTACTCCTACCTCTACCCCTATCCCTAACCCTAACACCTAACCATAAACCTAAAACCTAACCCTAACTCAAACGCTAACCCTAACATTAAACCCTAACGCTAACCCTAACCCTAACCCTAACCCTAGCCCTAACCCTATTCTAACCCTAACCTTAAACCTAACCCTCTATAAGAATAAACCTTATAGGAAAGCTATACTTCACCCTAAAACTAACCCCAATGCCAACCCTACCCTAACCCTAACCGTAAGCCAAACCCTAATCCTAACTCTAACCCCTAACCCTAACCCTAACCCTAACACCTAAACCTAACCCTTTCCCTAACCCTAACCAAAAACCCTAACCCTAACCCAAACCCTAACCCTAACCCTAACTTTAACCCTAAACCTCTTCTAACCCTAAACCTAAGTGTAACACTAATCCTAACCCTAACCCTAACCCCTAACCCTAACCCTAACCCTAACCCTAACCCACACATACCTTTAACCCTACCCCTACCCCTAACCCTAAACCTAACCCAACCCTACCCCTGCCCCTAACGCTAACCTTAAACCTAACCCAACCCTACCCCTATTCCTAACGCTAACCCTAAAACTCACCCAGCCCTAACACTAACCCTAACCCTAGCCCAGCCCTAATCCTAGCCTTAGCCCTAGACCTAACCCTAGCCCTAACCCTAACCATAACCTTACCCCTAAACTATAAACCCTAACCTTAACCCTAACCTTAACCCAACCCTGACCCGAACCCTAACCCCAACGCCTAACACTAACCCTGAACCCTAACCCTAATCCTAACCCTAACCTTAACCCTAAGCCCTATCCATAACCCTAACCCTAGCCATAGCCCTAGCCCTAACCCTATCCCTAGCACTAACACTAACCCTAACACCAAACCTAACCCTAAATCCTAACCCTAACACCACCCTAACCTTATCCCTAACCCCAACCAATGCCCCTACTCCTACCTCTACCCCTATCCTTAACCCTAACACGTAACCATAAGCCTAACACCTAACCCTAACTCAAACGCTAACCCTAATCTTAAACCCTAACACTAACCCTAACCCTAACACGAAACCTTACCCATAACCCTAACCCTAACCCTAATCTTAACCCTAACTCGTCTAACCCTAACCCTAAACCTACTACTACCCATCTACCTACCCTTACCTCTAACCCTAACACAACCCTAACCTTAACACTAATCCTAAATTTAACCACCACACCTATCCCTACCCCTACTCCTAACACTAACCCTAACATTAAACCTAACCCTATCCCTAAACCCTAAACCCTAACCGTAATCCTAACACTAAACACTAACCCTAACCCTAACACTAACCCAAAACTAACCCTATCCCTAAACCTAACACTAACCACAACCCCTAACCTTACCTCTAACCCTAACCCTAACCCTAAACCTAAACTTGAATCCTAACACTGACCCTAACCCTAAACCTAAGCACTATCCCTATACCTAATCCAACCCTAACCCTTACCCTAACTCTATCCCTAACCCTAACTGTAACCCTAGCCCTAGCCCAAGCCCTAGCCCTAGCCCTAACCATATACCTTGCCTTAGCCTTAACCCTAAACATAATGCTAACCCAACCCTACACCTAACCCTAACTTTAGCATTAATCCTAAACCTAAACACTGTACTCTAACACTAACCCTAAAGGTAAGCTATAACTCTAACCCTAACCCAACCTTAACCCTATCCAGAAACCCTAAACCCTAACACTAACCCTAACCCTAAACATTAAACCTAACCCTAAAACAACACCAACACTAACCCTAACCCTAACCCTAACCACAACCACTAAACCTACCCCTATCCTTAACCCTAACCCCTAATCCTAACACTAACACTAACACGAACCACTAAACCTAACCCTGAGCCTAACACTAAACCATAAAACTAACCCTAAACCTAACCCTAAACCCTAACCCTAACCCAACCCTAACTCTATCGCTAACCCTAACCCTAACATTAAACCCTAAACCTAACACTAACCCTAAACAATAACCCTACACCTAGCCATAGCCCTGGCTCTGGCACTATTTCTGACCCTAATCCTAGCCCCAGCCCTAACCCTAACAGAACGCTAACCCTAAAACTAACCCCAACCCATATCCCTTCCCCTATCCCTAATCCCTATCCCTAAATCTTACCCTAACCTTAACTCTGAACCCTAACCCTAACTCCATCCCTAACCTAAACCCAACCCTAACTCTAACCCTAAATCCTAAACCCTAAACTTTAACCTTAACCATAACCATAACCAAACCATAACTCTAACACTAAATTCAACCCATTCCCCTACCAGTACCCCTACCCCTAACTGATAACTCTAACCTAACCCTAACCCTAACCCCTAACACTAGCCATAACCCTAAACCATAGCCTATCCCAAAACTCTAACACTAACCCTAACCCTACTCTAAGCCCTAGCCATAGCCCTAGTAATAGCCCTAGCCTAACCCTATCTCTAGCCTAACCTAACCCTAACACTAACCCTAATTCTAACCCTAAGAACACACCTAAACCAACCATAGCACTAACCTTAAACCTGACCCCAACCCATCCCCATACCACTAACCCTTACCCTAATACTAACCCTAACCCCTAACCGTAACTGTAACCCTAACCCTACCCCTACACTTACACCTAACCCTAACCTAACCCTAACCCTAGCCCTAGCCCTTACCCTAACCAAAACCCTAACCCTAAATCTAATCCTAACCCTAAACCCTAACCCTAACCCTAACCCTAATCCAAACCCTAAGGGTAACAGTAACCCTAAACCTAACACTAACCTAAACCTAAACCTAACCCTAATATTAACCCTAACACTAAACCTAACCCTAGCCCTAACCCTATCCTTAGCGCTAACCCTAACACTAACACTAATCCTAAACCCTAAAACCTAACACTAAACCTAACCGTAACCCTAACCCTACAATAACCCTAAATCCTAACCCTAAACCTAAACCTAACCCTAACCCTAACCCTAACACNAACCCTAAATCCTAACCCTAAACCTAAACCTAACCCTAACCCTAACCCTAACCCTAATCCTAACCCTAACCCTAACACTAACCCTAACCCCTAACCCTAACACTAACCCCAATGCTAAACTTTACCCTAAACCCTGACACTGACTCTGACCCTGACCCTGACCCTGATCCTGACCCTAACCCTAACCCTAACCCTAAAACCTAACCCACCCTAATCCTAAACCCTAACCCTAACCCTAAACTTACCCTAAACCCTAAACCTAACCCTAACCCTACCCTAAAACCAACCCTAACCCTAACCTCAACTCTAACCCTAACTCCAAACCCAATCCTAACCCTAACCCCATCCCTAACCCTAACCCCAACCCTAACCCTAACCCTAACCCTAACACCAACCCCAATCCCAACCCTAACCTCAACCCCAACACTAAACCCAATGCCAACTCTAACCCTAACCCTAACCCTAACCCTACTCTAACCGTAACCCTAACCCGCTTCTAACCCTAAACATAAGAGTAATGCTAACCCTAACCCTCACCCTAACACTAAACCAAATCCTAACCCTAACCCTAACACTAACCCCTAACCCTACCCCTAACACTAACCATGACCCACACATACCTTTAACCCTACCCCTACCCCTACCCATAACACTAAAACTAACCCAACCCAACCCCTACCCCTAATCCTAACCTTAACCTTAACCCAACCCTACCCCTACCCCTAACACTAACCCTAAAACTCACCCAACCATAACCGTAACCCTAACCATAATCCAGCCTAACCCTAGCCCTAGACCTAGACCTAACCCTAGCACTAATCCTAACCATAACCCTACCAATAAACTCTAAACCTAACCGTAACCCTCACCATAACCTTAACCCAAATCTGACCCTAACCCTAACCCCAACCCCTAACACTACCCCTAAACCCTAACCCTAATTCTAACCCTAACATTAACCCTAAAACCTAACCCTAAACCAAACCCTAACCCTAACCCTACCCTAACCCTAAACCTAACCCTAACCCTTAACCCTATCCCCAAACCCTAAACCTAACCCTAGACCTAACCCTATCCCTAGCCCTAAGCCTACCCCAGTACTAACCCTAACCCTAACCCAACCATAACTCTAACCCCAACCTTAGCCTTAACCGTATCCTAACCCTAACCCTAACCCTAACCTAACCCTAACCCTAAACCTAAATCCTAACAGTAACCCTAATACCCTAAACCTAACCCTAACACTATTCTAACCCTAACCCTAAACCTAAACTTTTTTAACCCTAACCCTAACAGTATAGCTAACCATAACCCTAACCCTAACCCAAACCCCAACTCTAACCCTAACCCTAACCTAACCTTAACCCTAACCCTATTCTAACCCTAACCATTAATATAAACTTCTTCTAACCCTAACCCTAACAATAACACTAACCATAACCCTAATCCTAACCCAAACCCCAACCCTAACCCTAAACATACCTTAACCCTAAACTTAACCCTAACCCTAATCCTAAATCTAACACTAACCTTAACCCTAACCCTAACGCTAACACCTAATGCTAACCCTAACCCTAAAGCCTAACCCTAACACTAACGCTATCCCTAAACTCTATACCCTAACACTAACCCTCAAGCTAACCCTAACCTAAACCTAAATCCTAAACCTAAACCTAACCCTAACCCTAAACTCTAACCCTAACACTAACATTAACCCTAAACTCTACACCCTAACCCTAAACCTAACCTTAATCCAACCATAAACATAACCCTAACCCAATCCCTAACCCTAGCCCCAAACCTAACCCTAAACCCAACCCCAACCCTAACCCTAACCCCAACCCTATCCCTAACCCTAACACCTAACCCTAAACCCAACCCCAACATTAACCCCAACCACAATCCCAACCCTAACACCAACCCCAATCCCAACCCTAACCCAAACCCTAACCCTAACCCCAACACCAACCCTAACCCTAACCCTAACCGCTAACCATAACCCTAACCCTAAACCTAAACCCAGAACCTGATCCTGACCCTAAGCCTAACTAACCCTAACCCTAATGCTAACCCTAAACCCTAACCCTTACCCTTACCCTAAACCAAACCCTAACACTAAATCAACCCTAAGCCTAACCCTAACCCTAACCCCTAACCCCTAACCCTAACCCTAACCCTAACCCCTAACCCTAACCGTAACCCTCACCCCTAACCCTATCCCTAAGTCTAACCCTAAACCAAACCCCTAAACCTAATCCTAACCCTAACACTATCCCTAAACCAAACCCTAACCCTAAGCCTAACCCTAATCCTAACCCTAACCCCTAACCCTAACCCTAACCCTAAACCTCTTCTAACCCTAAACCTAAGAGTAACCCTAACCCTAACCCTAACCCTACTCCTACCCCTACCCCTAACCCTAAACCTAACCCAACGCTACCCCTACCCCTACCCCTATCCTTAACCGTAACACAACACTTCCCCTACCCCTAACGCTAACCCTAAAACTCAACTAACCCTAACCCTAACCCTAGCCCTAGCCCAGCCCTAACCCTAGCCCTAGCCTTAGCCATAAACCTATCCCTAGCCCTAACACTAACCATAACCGTAAACCCTAAACCCTAACCCTAACACAACCCTAACCCTATCCCTAACCCCAACCAATGCCCCTACCCCTACCACTACCCCTATCCTAACCCTAACATCTAACCATAAACCTAACACCCTACCCTAACTCAAACGCTAACCCTAACCTTAAACCCTAACACTAAACCTAACCCTAACCCGAAACCTTACCCATAACCCTAACTCTAACCCTAACCGTAATCATAACCCTAATGTTAACCCTAGCTCGTCTAACACTAACCCTAATCCTACTACTACCCATCTACCTACCCTTACCCCTAACCCTAACACAACCCTAACCTTAACACTAATCCTAACCTTAACCACCACACCTATCCCTACCGCTACCCCTAACACTAACCCTAACATTAAACCTAACCCTATCCCTTAACCCTAAAACCTAACCCTAACCCTAATCCTAACACTAAACAATAACCCTAACCCTAACACTATCCCAAACCTAACCCTATCCCTAAACCTATCACTAACCACAGCCCCTAACCTTACCTCTAACCCTAACCCTAAACCTAAACCTAAATGCTAACACTAACCCTAACCCTAAACCTAAACACTATCACTAAACCTAATCCAACCCTAACCCTTACCCTAACTCTATCCCTAACCCTAACTGTAACCGTAGCCCTAGCCCAAGCCCTAGCCCTAGCCCTAACCATATCCCTAGCCCTAGCCCTAAACCTAAACATAATGCTAACCCAACCCTAAACTTAACCCTAACTTTAACCCTAATCCTCATACTAAACCTTGAACTCTAACACTAACCCTAAACGTAAGCTATAAATCTAACCCTATCCCAACCCTAATCCTATCCCTAAACCATAAACCCTAACCCTAGCCCTAATACTAAACATTAAACCTAACCCTAAAATAACACCAACACTAACCCTAACCCTAACCACAACCCCTAAACCTACCCCTAACCTTAACCCTAACCCCTAATCCTAACACTAACCCTAAAACTAACCACTAAACCTAACCCTGACCCTAACCCTAAACCCTAAACCTAACCCTAATCCTAACCCTAAACCTAAACCCTAACCCTAACCCAACCCTAACTCTATCCCTAACCCTAACCCTAACATTAAACTCTAAACCTAACACTAACCCAAAACCCTAACCCTACAGCTAGACGTAGCCCTAGCTCTGGCACTATTTCTGAACCTAATCCTAGCCCTAGCCCTAACCCTAACACAACACTAACCCTAAACCTAACTCCAACCCATACCCCTACCACTATCCCTAATCCCTAACCCTAAATCTAACCCTAACCTTAACTCTTAACCCTAACCCCAACTCCATCCCAAACCCTAAACCCAACCCTATCCCTAACCCTAAACCATAAACCCTAACCGTAACACTAACTGTAACCAAATCCTAACCGTAACATTAACTTCAACCCATTCCCCTACCCGTATACCCCTTCCCCTAACCGAAAACTCTAACCCTAAACCTAACCCTAACCCCTAAACTAAACATTACCCTAAACCATACCATAACCCCAAACTCTAACCCTAACCCTAATCCTAGTCTAAGCCCTAGCCATAGCCCTAGCACTAACCGTAGCCCTAACCCTATCTCTAGCCCTAATCCTAACACTAACATTACCCTAATTCTAACCCTAACAACAAACCTACCCAACCATAGCACTAACCTTAACCCTGAACACAACCCATCCACATACCAGTGCCCCTAACACTAATACTAACCCTAACTCCTAATTGTAACCCTAAATCTATACCTACCCCTACACTAACACCTAACCCTAGCCCAACCCTAACCCTAAACCTAGCCCTAGCCCATACCCTAATCTTAACCCTAAGCCTAAACCTAATCCTAACACTAAACTCTAAACCTAACCCTAACCCTAACCCAAACCCTAAGACTAACACTAACCCTAACCCTAACACTAACCTAAACCTAACCCTAACCCTAATATTAACCCTAACACTAACCCTAACCCTATCCCTAGCCCTAACACTAATCCTAACACTAATCCTAAACACTAAAACCTAACATAACACTAATCCTAACCTTAACCATAACACTGACCCTGACCCTTATAATGACCCTGACCCTGACCCTGACCCTAACCCTAACCCCAACCCTAACCCTAACACCTACCCTAACCCTAACCCCAACACCAACCCTAACCCTAAACTCAACCTTAAACCTAACCCTAACCCTAACCCCAACTCCAACCCTAACCCCAACAGCAATTCTAACCCTAACTAACCCTAACCCTAACCCTAACTCCTAACCCTATCCCTATCCCTAACCCTAACCCTATCACTAACTTCTAACCCTAACCCTAATGCTAACCCTAACGCTAAACCTAACACTAAACCCTGACGCTGACTCTGACCCTAACCCTGACACTAACCCTAACCCTAACCCTAACTGTAACCCTAACTCTAAACCTAATGCTAACCCTAACCCTAAACCCTGACTCTGAATCTGACCCTAACCCTGACCCTAACCCTGACCCTGACCCTAAGCCTAACCCTAACCCTAACCCTAAACCAAACCCTAACCCTAACCCTAACACAAACCCTAACCCTAAACCTAACCCCAACCCTAACCCTAAACCCAACCCCAACCCACTTCCTAACCCCAACCCTAACCCTAACCCTAACCCCAAACCTAACCCTAAACCCAACCACAATCCCAAACGTAACCTGAACACCAATCCCAACGCTAACCCCAACCCCAAACCTAACCCCAACCCCAAGCTTAACCCTAGCCTTAATCCTAACCCTAATCCTAACATTAACACTAACCCCTAACCCTAACCCTAACCCTAACGCTAGTGCTAACCCTAACGCTAACCCTAATCCTAAACCCTGACCCTAAACCTAACCCTAACACTAACCCTAACACTAACACTAACCCTAAACCCTAAACCTAATGCTAACCCTAACCCTAATCCTAAACCCTAACCCTAACCCTAAGCCATAACCCTAACGCTAACCATAACACCTAACCCTAACCCTAACCAAAACCCCTAACCATAACCCTAACACTAAACCTAACCCTAACACTAAACCTAACCCTAACCCTAAACCAAACACTAACCCTAAACCTAACCCTGACCCTAACCCTAACACTAACCCTAACCCCTAAACCTAACCCTAACCCTAACCCTAAACCTAACCCTACCCCAACCAAAACCCCTAACCCTAACCCTAAACCTAAACCTCCTCTAACCCTAAACCTAAGAGTAACGCTAACCCTAACCCTAACCCTAACCCTAGTGCTAACCCTAACCCTAAGCCCTGACCCTGACCCTAACACTGACCCTGAACCTAACCCTAACCCTACCCCTAACCCTAACCCCTAACCCTAACCCTCACCCTCACCCTAACCCCTAATCCTAACCCTAACACTAACCCTAACCCTAACCCAAACCCCTAACCTTAACCCTAACCCTAACACTAACCCTAAACCTCTTCTAACCCTTAACCTAAGAGTAACGCTAACCCTAACCCTAACCCTAAACCAAATCCTAACCCTAACCCTAACTCTATCCCCTAACCCTAACCCAACCCTTACCCCTAACCCTAACCCCAAGCCTTAGCCCTTCCCCAACCCTACCCTTAACCATAATCCCTAGCCCTAACACTAACCCAATACTAACCTTAACCCTAAACCTAAACCTAACCTTAACCCTAAACTAACCCTAACCCTAAATCATAAATGCTAATCGTAACCATAATTCCCTAATCATAACTTTAACCCTATTCTAATCATAACCCTAAACCTAAATCTCTTCTAACCCTAACCCTAAGATTAAAGCTAACCATAACCATAACCCTAACTCTACCTTAACCCTAAACCCTAAACCCTAAACCTAACCTTAACTCAACTCTAACCCTAACCCTAACTTCAAGCCATACCCCTTCCCCTATCCCTACCTGTAACCCTAACCCCAAACCCTAAACCTAACCCTAGACGTAACCCTATCCCTAGCCCTAACCCTACCCCAATACTAACCCTAACCCTAACCCAACCATAACTCTAACCCCAACCTTAGCCCTAACCCTATCCTAACACTAACACTAACCCTAACATATCCCTAACCCTAAATCCTAAACGCTAACCGTAACCCTAATACCCTAAACCTAACCCTCACCCTATTCTAACCCTAACCCTAAACCTAAACTTTTTCTAACCCTAACCCTAACAGTAAAGCTAACCATAACCCTAACCCTAACCCAAAACCCAACTCTAACCCTAACCCTATCCTAACCTTAACTCTAACCCTATTCTAACCCTAACCCTAAATCTAAACTTCTTCTAACCCTAACCCTAACAATAAGACTAACCCTGACCCTAACCCAACCCCAACCCAAACCCTAAACATACCCTAACCATAAACCTAAACCTAACCCTAACTCTAACCCTAACCCTAACCCTAAATCTAACCCTAACCATAACCCTAACCCCTAACGCTAACCCTAACCCTAAAGCCTAAACCTAACACCAACCCTAACCCTAAACTCTACACCCTAACCCTAACCCTCACCCTAACCCTAACCTAACCCTAAATCCTAAACCTAAACCTAACCCTAACCCTAAACCCTAACCCTAACACTAACCTTAAACCTAAAATCTACACGCTAACCCTAAACATAACCCTAATCGAACCATAACCGTAACCCTAACACCAACCACAAGTCCTAACCCTACCCCTAAACCTAACCCTAAACTTAACCCTAACCCTGACCCTAACCCTAGCCCTAGCACTATCCCTAGCTCTAACCCTTTCCCTAGCCCTAACCCTAACCCAACCCTAACCCTAACCTCTAGCCATACCCCTTCCCCTACCACTACCCCTACTTCNCTAACCCTTTCCCTAGCCCTAACCCTAACCCAACCCTAACCCTAACCTCTAGCCATACCCCTTCACCTACCACTACCCCTACTTCTACACATAAACCTAACCCCTAACCCCTAACCCTAACTCTAACGCTAACCCTAAATCTAAACTTCTTCTAACCCTAAACCTAACAGTAACCCTAACCCTAACCCTAACCCTAAACCCAACCCCAACCCTAACCCTAAACATACCCTAACCCTAAACCTATCCCTAACCCTAACACTAACCCCAACCCTAACCCTAACACTAACACTAACCCTAACCCTAACCCTAAATATAACACTAACCTTAACCATAACACTAACCCTAACCCCTAACGCTAATCCTAACCATAACGCCTAACCCTAACCCTAAACCCTAATAACCTAAATTTAATCCTAACACTAACTCTAACCCTTACCCTAGCCCTAGCCCTAACCCTAGCCATAGCCCTAACCCTAACACTAACCTAACCCTAACCCTAAACCCTAACCTTGACCCTAACCCTAAATACTAACCCTAATCCTAACCTTAGCCCTAGCCGTAGCCCTAGCCCTAGTACTAGCCCTTGCCCTAAACCTAGCCCTAATCCTAGCCCTAACCTTAACCCTAACCCTAACTCTAACCCTAAACCCTAAACCCTAACCCTAACCCAAACCCTAAAACCTATACCCTAAACTTAACCCTAACCCAACCCTATCCCTAACACTAACCTTAACCATACACCCAAACCGTACCCCTACCCCTTACCCTACCAGTAACCCTAACCCTAACACAACCCTCACCCTAACCATAACCTTAACCCTATCCCTAAACCCTAAACCCTAACCCTAACCCTAACTCTAAACTCTAACCCTAACCCTAATGCTAACACAACACTAACCCTAATGCTAACAGTAACCGTAACCACCAATACTAACATTAACCCTAACCCTACCCTAAACCTAACCCTAACCCTATTCTAACCCTAACCCTAAATCTAAACCTCTTCTAACCCTTACCCTAACAGTAATGCTAACCCTAAACTTAACCCAAGCCCCAACCCAAACCCTAACGGTAAACCTACCCTAACCCTAAACCTAACCCTAAACCTAACACTAACCCCAACACTAACCCTAACCCTAACACTAACCCTAACCTTAATCATAAATCTAAGCTAACCTTAAGCCTAACCCTAACCAAAAAAGCTAACCCTAACCCTAATGCGTTACACTAACCCCAACCCTAAACACTAACCCTAACCCTAACCTTTGCCCTAACTGTAGCCCTAGCCCTAGCACTAGCCTTTGCCCTAAACCAGTCCCTAACCCTAACCCTAACCCTACCCCTAACACTAACCCTAACCCAACGCTAACGATAACCGTACCTCTATCCCTAACCCTAACCCTAAACACGGAACCCTAACCCTAACCACAACCCCTAACGTACCCCTTCCCTCAACCCTCACCCTAACCCTAAACAATGAACCTAACCCTAACCCTAAACCCTAACTCTAACCCTAAACTCACCTTAACCCTATATTCGAAACCCTAACTCTAACCCTATTCTAACCGTAACCCTAAACTTAAACCTCTTCTACCCTAACCCTAATAGTAACATTAACCACAACGACAACACTACCCCTACCCCTAAGCTTAAACCTAACCGTAGCCCTAGCCCTATCCCTAGCCCAAAACCTAACCCTAACCCTAACCCAACCCTAACCCTAACCTTAACTCTATCCCTCACACTATCCCTAAACCATAAACCCTAACCCTAAACCTAACCTTAAACCTAAAGCAAATCTAACCCAACGCCAACCCGAACCCTAACACTACCCTAACCCTAAACTTAACCCTAACCCTACCAATAACGCTAACCTAACCCTAAAGCCTAACACTAAACGGAACACTAACCCTAACCCTAACCCTAAACCCTAACCCTAACCCTAACCTCATCCTAACCCTACCCCTAACCCTAATCCCAAACCATACCCCATCCCCTATCCCTACCCATAACCCTAACCCCAAACCCTAAACTTAACCCTAGACCTAACAGTATTCCTAGCCCTAACCCTACCCCAATACTAACCCTAACCCTAACCCAACACTAACTCTAACTCTAACCCTAGCCCTAACCCTAGCCTAACCCTAATCCTAACCCTAACCTAACCCTAACCCTAAATCCTAAACGCTAACCATAACCCTAATACTCTAAACCTATCCCTAACCCTAAACCTAAACCTCTTCTAACCCTAACCTTAACAGTAAAGCTAACCATAACCCTAACCCTAACCCAAACCCCAATTCTAACCCTAAGCCTATCCTAACCTTAACCCTAACCGTATTCTAACCCTAACCCTAAAACTAAACTTCTCCTAACCCTAAAACTAACAGTAACACTAACCCTAACCCTAACCCTAAACCCAACCCCAACCTTAACCCTAAACATACCCTAAACCTAAACCTAACCCTAACACTAACCCCAACCCTAACTCTAACACTAACACTATCCCTAAATCTAACACTAACCTTAACTCTAACCCTAACCGTTAACGCTAACCCTAACCCTAAAGCCTAACCCTAACATTAACTCTAACCCTAAACTCTACACCCTAACACTAAACCTAACCCTAACCCTACCCTATCCCTAACTTAACCCTAAACCTAACACTAACCCTAACCATAACCATAACCAATAATGCTAACCCTAACCATAAAGCCTAACCCTAACTGGAACCCTAACCCTAACCCTACCCCTAACATAACATTAACCCTAACCCTAAAACCTAACACTAACACTAACCCTAACCCAATCCTAAACCTAACCCTAACCCCAACCCATACCCTACCCCTACCCCTAAACCCTAAACCTAACCCTAAACCAACCCCTAAACCCTAATCCCTAACCCTAACCCTAACCCTCAACACTAACCCTAACCCTAACCCTAACTCTTCTAACCTAACCCTAACCCAAACCTTAACCCTAATACCTAACCCTAACCCTAAACACTAACCCTAAACCTAACCCTAAACCTAAACCTAACCCCAACCCTAACACTAACACTAACCCTATCCCTAATCCTAACCCGACCCTAACCCCAACCCATGCTCTTACCATTACCCTGACACCTACCCCTAACCGTAAAACAACCTAACCCTAACGCTAACCCTTACCCCAAACTAAACACTAACCCTAACTCTGACACTAACACTAACCCTAGCCCTAAACACGAACCGTAACCATAACCCAACCCTAACCATAACCCTAACCCAAACCCCAACACATACCCCTACCACTACCCCTAACCCTAAACCCTAAACCTAAATCTAACCCTAACCCTAAGCCTAACCCCTAACCCTAACCCTAAATCAAACCCTAAACCAAAACCTCTTCTAACCCTAAACCTAAGAGTAATGCTAACACTAACCCTAACCCTAACCCCAACACCAACCCCAACCCTAACCCTAACCCTACCCTAACCCTAACTCTATCCTTAACCCTATTCTAACCCTAACCCTAAACCGAAACCTCTTCGAACCCTAACCCTAACCGTACTCTAACCCTAACCCTAAACCTAAACCTAACCTTAATTCTATCCCTAACCCCAACCCCAATCCTAAACCTATAGCTACCCTAACCATAAACCTAACCCTAACCCTACCCCTACACCTACCCCTACCCCTAACCCTAACCCAACCCTAACCCTAACCCTAATGCTAACTGTAACACTAACCATTACCCTAAATCTAACCCTAACCCTAACCCAAACCCAACCCATACTCCTACCACTAACCCTACCTTTAACCCTAACCCCTAACCCTAACCCTGAACCAAACCCTAACCCTAACCCCTCAACCTAACCCTAACTCCAACCCCAACCTTACTCCTAACCGTACCCTAACCCTAACACTAACATTAACCCTAACTCTATTCTAAACCTAACCCGAAACCGAAACCTCTTCTGACCCTAACCCTAACCGTACCCTAACCCTAACGCTAACCCTAACCCTAAATCTATACCTAACCCCAACCCCAACTCTACCGCTAACCTTACCCTAACCCTAACCCTAACCCTAGCCTTAGCACAAGCACTAGCCCTAGGCCTAATCCTATTGCTCGGCCTAACCCTAACCCTATTCTTAACCGTAACCCTAAACCCTAAACCCTAACCCCAACCCTAACGCTGACCCTATCCCCAATCCCAACCCTAACCCTAACCGTACACTAACCCTAAACCTAAACCCTAACCCTAACCCTAACGCTAACGCTAACACTAACCCTAATCCTAACCATAACCCTAACCCCAACCCTAACACTAACCTTAACCCTAACCCTAACACAACCTAATCATAACCCTAAATATAACCCTAACCCTAACCCTAACCTAACCCTTACACTAGCCCTAAATTCTAACCTTAACCCAATCCTAACCCTAACCCTAAATTCAACACATACCCCTACCCCTACCCCTTCTCCTAACCCCTAACCCTAGCCCCTAATCCTGACACTAACCTTAATCCTAACACTAAACCCTAACACTATCTCTAACCTAACCCTAACTCTAATAAACTAAACCTAACTGTAACTTTTTTCTAATGCTAACCCTAAACCTAAACCTCTTCTACATTCAACCTTATAGTAACGCTAACCCTAAAACTAACCCTAACCCCAAACCCTACCCTAACCCTAACCCTAGACCTAAACCCTAACCCTAAACCTAACCCTAAAGCCTAACCATTACTCTAACCCTAGCTTGAGCCCTAACCCTAGCCCTAGCCCTAGCCCTAGGACTAGCCTTAGCCTTATTCCTAAACCTACCCTTAACCCTAACCCAATTTAACCCTAACCCTAAACTAAACCACAACCCATAACCCTACCCTTAATCCTAACACTAACCCTAACCCTAACCTTAACAACTAACCCCTACCTTAACCCTAATCCTAACACTAAACCTAAACCCTAACCCTAACCCTAACCCTAAACCCTAACCGTAACCCTAACCCAACCCTAACCCTAACCCTAACCCAAACCCCAACACATACCGCTACCCCTACCCCTAACACTAAACCCTAACCCTAACCCTAACCCTAAACCTAAACCCTAACCCTAACCCTAACCCTAACCCTAAACCTAACCCTAACACTAATCCTATCCCTAACCCCAACCCAACCCTAAACCTATACCTACCCTAACCATACCCCTACCCCTAACCCTAACCCAACCCTAATGCTAACTGTAACATTAATCATTACCCTAAATATAACCCTAACCCTAACCCTAACTCAAACACAAACCCATACTCCTACCACTAACACTACCCCTAACCCTAACCCATAACCCTAACCCTGAACCAAACCCTAACCCTAATCCCTAAACCTAACCGTAACCCCAACCCTAACCCTACCCCTAACCGTACCCTATCCCTAACGCTAACCTTAACCCTAACCCTATTCTAACCCTAACCCTAAACTGAAACCTCTTCTGACCCTAACCCTAACCGTACCCTTACCCTAATCCTAACCCTAACCCTAATCCTATCCCTAACCCCAACCCCAACCCTACCCCTAACCGTACCCTAACCCTAACCCTAGCCTTAGCACTAGCAATAGCCCTAGGCCTAATCCTATCTCTCGGCCTAACCCTAACCCTATTCTTAACCCTAACCCTAAACCCTAAACCCTAACCCTAACCCTAACCCTGACCCTAACCCTACCCCAACCCTAACCCTAACTGTACAGTAACCCTAAACCTAAACCCTAACCCTAACCCTAACCCTAACACTAACCTTAATCCTAACCCTAACCCTAACCCTAACCCCAACCCTAACACTAACCCTAACCCTAACACTAACCCTAACCCTAAACCTAACCCTAATAATAACCCTAAAACTAACCATAACCCTAACCCTAACCTAACCCTAACACTAACCCTAAATTCTAAATTCTAACCATAACACTAACCTTTACCCAATCCTAACCCTAACTCTAACTCCAACCCCTAACACTTCCCCTAAACCTTAACCCTAACCCTAACCCTAGCCACTAATCCTGACACTAACCTTAATCCTAACACTAAACCCTAACACTATCCCTAACCTAACCCTAACCATAGTAAACTAAACCTAACCCTAACTTTATTCTAATGCTAACCATAAACCTAAACCTCTTCTACACTCAACCTAACAGTAACGCTAACCCTAACCCTAACCTTAACCACAAACACAACCTTAACCCTAACCCTAAACCCTAACCCTAACCCTAACCTTAAAGCCTAACCCTTACACTAACCCTAGCTTGAGCCCTAGCCCTAGCCCTAGCCCTAGGACTAGCCCTAGCCTTATTCCTATACCTAGCCCTAACCCTAACCCAACTTAACCCTAACCCTAAGCCTAACCACAACCCATGACCCTACCCTTAATCCTAACACTAACCCTAACCCTAACCCTAATCTTAACAACTAACCCCTACCTTAAGTTTAACACTAACAGTAAACCTAAACCCTAACCCTAACCCTAACCCTAAACCCTAATCGTAACCTAACCCTAACCACTAATCCTACCCTAACCCATAACCCTAACCCTAACCCTAACTCTTCTAAACCAAACCCTAAGCCTAACCCCTTAACCTAACCCTCACCCTAAACTTAACCCCGACCCCTACCCCTATCTCTACCTTTAACCGTAACCCTAAACCATACCCCTACCCTAGCCCTAACCCAAACCGTAACCAAAACCTACCCCTAACCCTAAATTGACTAACCCTAACTGAAAGCCTATACCCTAACCCTAACCCTAATTCTAACCCTAACCCTAATCATAACTCTTCTAACCCTAAACCTTAGCCTATCCCCTAACCCTAACACTAACCCTATCTCATCTATCCCTAAGACTAACCGTAAACCCAAACCCTAACCCTAACCCTAACCCTAACCCCAACTCGTCTAAACCTAACCCTAACCATTACCCTAAACCATAACACTAACCCTAACCCTAACCCAAACCCCTAACAGCTACACTAACCCTAACCCTAAACCCGACACCCTAACCCTAACCCTAACCCTGACCACAACCTCTGACCCTATCCCTAACCATAACCCTAACCCTAACCAAAACCCCTGACCCTACCCCTAACCGTATCCCTAACCCTAATTAAAACACCTAAACCTACCCCTAACCCTAACCCTAAACATAAATCCTAAACCCTAACCCTAACCCAATCCTAACACAAACCCTACCCCTACCCCTACCCCTAACCCTAACCCAAACCCTAAACCGAAACCTCTTGTAACCTTACCCTAAGAGTAACGCTAACCCTAACCCTAAACCTAACCCCAACCCCAACCCTAACCCTAACACTAACCATAACCCTATTGTAACCGTAACCCTAAACCTAATCCTCTTCTAACCCTACACCTAACAGTAATGCTAACCCTAATCCTATCCCTATCCCCAACCCCAACACTAAACATAAACCTATGCTAACCTCAAACCTAACGCTAACCCTAACCATAACCCAACTCTAACCCTAACCTTAAGCCTAACCCCTAACCCTTACCCTAAACCGAAACCACTTCTAAGCCTAACTCTAAGAGTAATGCTAACCCTAACCCTAACCCTAACCTAACCCCAACCCATACCCTTACCGTTACCCCTACCCCTATCCCTAACCGTAAAACAACCCTAACTCTAATGCCAAACCTTACCCCAACCTTAACACTAACCCTAACTCTAACACTAACAGTAACTCTAACCTTAACCCTAAACCCTAACCGTAACCCTAACCCAACCCTTACCCAAACCCAACACATACCGCCTCCCTTACCCCTAACCCTAAACCCTAACCATAATCCTGACCAAAACAGTAACCCTAAACCCTAACCCTAACCTTAACCCTAAACCTTAAACCGTAACCCTAACCTTAACCCTAACCCAACTCTAACCCTACCCTAGCCCTATCCATTACCCTAACTGTATCACTAAACCTTAAACCCTAACACTAACCCTAAACCTAAACACTAACACTAACAATAATCCTTACACAACAATAAAACTAACCGTAACCCTAACTCTAACCCATTCCCCTACCCCTACCCCGAACCCTAACCATAACTGTAACCCCTAACCTAACACTAATCCTAACCCTAACACTGACCCTAACACTAACCCTAAACCCTTCATAAACCTAAACCTAACCCTAACCCCTAACTCTAACCCTAACCCTAACTGTAACCTTAACCCTAACCCTAACTCTAACCCTAAACATAACTGTAAACCTAACACTATCCCTAACCCTAACCCTAACTCGTCTAAACCGACTCCTACCCCTAACCCTATCCTTACCCCTAACCCTAACCCAACTGTAACCCTAACCCAAACCCTAACACAACCACTAACCCTACCACTAATACTAACACTAACCCTAACCCTAACCCGATCCTTAACCCTAACCCTAAACACTCACCCTAACCCTAACCATAACCCAACCTTAACCCTAAACCTAAGCCTAACACCTAACCCTAACCCTAAACCTTACCGTAAACTGAAACCTCTTCGAACCCTAACCCTAAGAGCAATGCTAACTCTAACACTAACCCTAACCCAACCCCAACCCCAACCCTAATCCTAACCGTACCCTAAACCTAATCCTATCCATAACCCCAAACCCAACCCCAACCCTAAACCTATACATACCCTAACAGTAATCCTAACCCTAACACTAACCCTAACCCTAAATCCTACCCTTAACCTTACCCCTACCCCTAACCCTTACCCCCACCCCTAACCCTAACGCAACCCTATCCCTAACCCTAACGCTAACCGTAACACTAACCATTACCCTAAATATAACCCTAACCCTAACCCAAACCCCAACACATGCTCCTACCACTAACACTACCCCTAACCCTAACCCCTAATCCTAACCCTGAACCAAACCCTAACCCTAAACCCTAAACCTAACCCTAACTCCAACCCCAACCCTTCCCCTAACCGTACCCTAACCCTAACCCTAACCTTAACCCTAACACTATTCTCACCATAACCCTAAACTGAAACCTCTTTTGACCCTAACCCTAACCGTACCCTAATCCTAACCCTAACCTCAACCATAATCCTATCCCTAACCCCAATCCCAACCCTACCCCTAACTGTACCCTAACCCTATCCCTAACCCTAGCCTTAGCATTAGCACTAGCCCTAGGCCTAAACCTATCCCTCAGCCTAACGCTAACCCTATTCTTAACCCTAACCCTAAACCTTACACCCTAACCCTAACCCTAACCCTAACCCAACCCTAACCCTAGCCCTAACCCAAACCCAACACATACCACTACCCCTACCCCTAACCTTAAATCCTAACTCTAAACCTGACCCATACCCTAACCCTAAACCTGACCCATAACCTAACCCTACACCCTAACCCTATCACTAACCCTAACCCAACCCTAACCCTAACCCTAACCCAAACCCCAACACATACCACTAGCCCTACCCCTAACCCTAAACTCTAACCCTAACCCTAACCCTATCCCTTACCCTAACTCTATCACTAAACCCTAAATCCTAACACTAACCCTAACCCTAAACACTAACACTAACCCTAATCCTTACACAACAATGAAACTAACCATAACCCTAACTCCAACCCATTCCCCTACCCCTACCCCTACCCTGAACCCTAACCATAACCGTAACCCCTAACCTAACACTAACAGTAACCCTAACCCTAAACCCTACCTAAACCTAAACCTAACCCTAACCCCTCACTCTAACCCTAACCCTAACTGTAAACGTAACCCTAACATTAACCCTAACTCGTCTAAACCTACCCGTACCCCTAACCCTATCCCTACCCCTAAACCTAACCCTAACCCTAAACCTAACCACAACCCCTAACCCTACCTCTACCCCTTCCCCTATCCCTAAACCCTAAACCATCATGCTAACCCTAACTCTTACACTAAACACTAACCCTTACCTTAACCCTAACCCGACCCTAACACTATCCCGAACCATAACACTAACCACAACCCATAAACCTACCCCTAACCCTAGCCCTAACACTATTCTAACCCTAACCCTAAACCTAACCCTCTTCTAACCCTAAAATTAATAGTAACGCTAAACCTAACCCCAAACTTAACTCCAACGCCAACCCTACCCTAACCAGACCCCAATCCTAACCTTAACCCTAACCCTAAACCCTAACCCTAACCCTAACCTAAAACCTTGACCCTAACCTTAACCATAGCCCGAGCCCTAGCCATAGCCATAGCACTAGCCCTAGCCCTTAAACCATACCTAGCCCTAAACCTAAACCTAACCCCAACCCTAATGCTATTCCTAAATCTTGAACCCTAACCTTAACCTTAACCCTAACACTAAACACTAACCCTAAACCTAAGTCTACCCTAACCCTAACCCTAACCCTAGCCCTAGGTCTAACTCTAACCCTAACCCTAACTTTAACCCTAACTCCTACTCTAAGCCTAAACCCTTTTCCTAACCCTAACCCTAACCCTGACCCTAACCCTAATTCCTAACTCTAACCCTAACCCTAACTCTATCCCTAACCCTTACCCCTAACACTATCCCTACCTTAAATCTAACCCTAGCCATAACACTAAACACTAACCCTAACCCTTTCCCTAGCCCTAGCCCTAGCCCTAGAACTAGCCCTAGTCCTTACCCTATCCCTAGCCCTAACCATAACCCTTACACTAAACCTAATCCCTAATCCCTAACCCTAACCCTAACCCTCACCCTCACCCTAACCCAAAATCATAACTCTAACCCTACCCTATACCTTAACCCTAACCCTAACTCTAACCTTAAACCCTAAACCGTAACAATAACCCTAACCCTAAACCAACCCTAACCCTAACCCTAACTCTAAACACAACCCCTAACCCTATTCCTGCCCTTAACACTAACCCTAACCCTAACCATATCCCTAAACCCTAAACCCTAACCCTAACCCTAACACTAAACACTAACTCTAACCCTATCCCTAACCAAACCCTAACCCTAACCATAACCCTTACACTAACTACAACCCCTAACCCTACCTCTACCCCTAACCCTAACCCTAGCCCTAGCCCTAGCCTACCCCTGAAAATATCCCTAGCCCTAGCACTAAACATAGCCCTAGCCCTAACCTTAACCCTATCCCAACGCTAACCCAAACCCCAACTCTAACCCTAACCATAACACTAACCCTGAACCCTAAACCTAACACTAACCATAAACTCTAACCCCAACACAAATGCTAACCCAACCCAAACACTAACCCTAAACCTAACCCAAACCCTAACCACAACCCCTAATCCTACCCCTAACCTTAACCCTAACCCAAAACACTAACCATAACCCTAATCCAATAGTAACTTTAACCCTAACCCTTACACTAACCCCAACCCATACCCCTACCCCTACACCTACACCTAACCCTAACCCTAACACTAACCCTAACCCTAACCCCTAACCATAACTCAAACCCTAACACTAAACCTTAACCCTAAACCTAACCCAACCCTAACCCTAACCCTAACACTAAACCTAGTCCTAGACCTAACCGTAGCCCTAGTCTTAACCCTAGCCCTTGCCCTAGCTCTAAACCTACCCCGACCCTTACCCCTAACCCTAACCACTAATCCTAATCAATAACCCTAACCCTAAATGTAACCATAAAAGCTAACCCTAACCCAAACACTAACCCAACCCAAACACTAACGCTAACCCTAAACCCTAACCTTAACACAAACACCTAATCCTAACCCAACCCTGACCATAACCCTAAACCCTAACCTTAACCCTAATCCTAACCCTAACTCTAAGCCTAACCCTAGCTGTAACCCTAAGACTATCCCTAACCCTAACCCTAGCATTAACTCGTCTAAACCTAACTCTAAACATACACCTACCACTAACCCTGTCCCTAACCCTAACCTAAATTTAACACTAACCCTAACCCTAACCTTAACCCTAACCATAACCCTGAAACTAACCGTAACCCTAACCCTAACCAAACTCTAACACTAACCCTAAATTCTAACCCTAACACTAACCTTAACCCAATCCTAACCCTAACCCTAACTCCAACCCATACCCCTACCTCTACCCCTTCCCCTAACCCTTAACCCTAACCCTAACCCTAGCCCCTAATCCTGACACTAACTTTAATCCTAACACTAAACACTAACACTATCCCTAACCTAACCCTTACCCTAATAATCTGAACCTAACCCTAACTTTATTCTAATGCTAACCCTAAACCTAAACCTCTTCTACACTCAACCTAACAGTAACGCTAACACTAACCCTAACCCTAACCCCAAACCTAACCCTAACCCTAACCCTAAACCCTAACCTCTACCCTAACCCTAAAGCCTAATCATTACACTAACACTAGCTTGAGCTCTAGCCCGAGCCCTAGCCCTAGGACTAGCCCTATCCTTATTCCTAAACCTAGCCCTAACCCTAACCCAACTTAACCCTATCCCTAATCCTAACCACAACCCATAACCCTACCCTTAATCCTAACACTAACCCTAACCCTAATCTTAACAACTAACACCTACCTTAACCCTAACCCTAATACTAAACCTAAACCATAACCCTAACCCTAAACCCTAATCATAACCCTAACCCTAACCACTAATCCTACCTTAACCCATAACCCTAACCCTAACCCTAACTCTTCTAAAACAAACCTAAGCCTAACCCCTAAACCTAACCCTAACCCTAAACTTAACCCTGACCCCTACCCCTAACTCTACCCCGAACCGTAACTCTAAACCATACACCTACCCTAACCCTAACCAAACCCTACCCCTAACCCTAACTCGTCTAACCCTAACCGTAAGCCTGTCCCCTAGCCCTGACCATAATTCTAACCCTAACCCTAACCATAACTCATCTAACCCTAAATCTAAGCCTATCCCCTAACCCTAACACTAACCCTAACCCCCACTCGTCTAAACCTAACCCTAAACCTAACCGTTATCCTAAACCATAACACTAACCCTAACCCTAACACTAACGCCTAACACCTACACTAACCCTAAACCCGACACCCTAACCCTAACACTAACGCTAACCCTAACCCTAACCACAACCTCTGATCCTACCCCTAACCGTAACCCTAACCCTAACCAAAACCCCTGACCCTACCCCTAACCGTAACCCTAACCCTAACTAATACCACTAACCCTACACCTAACCCTAACCCTAACCCTAAACATAAATCCTAAACCCTAACCNACCCTAACCCTATTGTAACCGTAACCCTAAACCTAATCCTCGTCTAACCCTAACCCTAACAGTAATGCTAACCCTAATCCTATCCCTAACCCCAACCCCAACACTAAACTTAAACCTATCCTAACCCTAAACCTAACACTAACCCTAACCGTAACCCAACCCTAACTCTAACCCTAAGCCTAACCCTAAAACCTAACCCTAAACCTTACCCTAAGCCAAAACCTCTCTAACCCTAAACCTAAGAGTAATGCTAACCCTAATTCTAATCCTAACCTAACCCCAACCCATACCCTTACCGATACCCCTACCCCTACACCTAACCGTAAAACAACCCTAACCCTAACGCTAACCCTTACCCCAATCGTACCACTAACCCTAACCTTAACCCTAAACCCTAACAGTTACCCTAACCCAACCCTAATCCTAACCCTAACCCTAACCCAAACCCCAACACATACCACTACCACTACACCTAACCCTAAACCCTAACCCTAAACCTGACCAAAACAGAAACCCTAAACCCTAACCCTAACCCTAACCCTTAAACCGTAACCCTAACCCTAACCCAACTCTAACCCTAACCCTAACCCTATCCCTTACCCTAACTCTATCACTATACCCTAAACCCTAACACTAACCCTAAACACTAACACTAACGTTAACCCTTACACAACAATAAAACTAACCGTAACCCTAACTCCACCGCATTCCCCTACCCTTACACCTACCCTGAACACTACCCATAACTGTAACCCCTAACCTAACACTAATCCTAACCCTAACACTAACCCTAACACTAACCCTAAACCCTACCTAAACCTAAACCGAACCCTAACTTCTAACTCTAACCCTAACTGTAACCCTAACCATAAACCTAACCCTAACTCTAAACCTAAACATAACCGTAAACCTAACACTGTCCTTAACCGTAACCCTAACACTAACTCGTCTAAACCTACCCCTACACCTAACCTTATCCCTACCCCTAACCCTAACCCAACTTTAACCCTAACCCTAACTCTAACCACAACCCCTAACCCTACCCCTGATACTAACACTAACCCTAACCCTAACCCTAACCCTATCCCTAACCCTAAACTTAAATACTAACCCTAACCCTAACCATAACCCAACCTTAACCCTAACCCTAATCCTAACCCTTAACCCTAACCCTAAACCTTACCCTAAACTGAAACCTCTTCTAACTCTAACCCTAAGAGTAATGGTAACCTAACATTAACCCTAACCACAACCACAACCACAACCCTAACCCTAACCGTACTCTAACCCTAATCCTATCCCTAACTCCAAACCCAACCCTAAATCTATACCTACCCTAACCCTAACCCTAACCCCTACCCTTACCCATACCCCTACCCCTAACCCTAACCCAACCCTATCCCTAACCCTAACGCTAACCGTAACACTATTACCCTAAATCTAATCCTAACCCTAACCCAAATCCCAACCCATACTCCTACCACTAACACTACCCCTAACCATAACCCCTAACCCTAACCCTGAACCAAACCCTAATCCTAAACCCTAAACCTAACCCTAACCCCAACCACAACCCTATCCCTAACCGTACCCTAACCCTAACCCTAACCTTAAGCCTAACACTATTCTAACCCTAACCCTAAACTGAAACCTCTTCTGACCCTAAATCTAATTATACCCTAAATCTAACCCTAACCTTAACCCTAATCCTATCCCTAACCCCAACCCCAACCGTAAACCTAACAGTACCCTAACCCTATCCCTAACCCAGGCCTAGCACTAGCACTAGCCCTAGGCCTGACACTATCCCTCGGCCTAACCCTACCCCTATACTTAACCCTAACCCTAAACCCTAAACCCTAACCCTAATCCTAATCCTAACCCAACCCTAACCCTAACCCTAACCCAAACCCCAACACATATCACTACCCCTACCCCTAACGCTAAAACCTAACCCTAAACCTGACCCATACCTTAACCCTAAACCCTAATCCTAACAGTAACCCTAAACCTTAAACCATAACCATAACCATAACCATAACCCTAACCCAACTCTAACACTAACCCTAACCCTAATCCTATCCCTAACCCTAACTCTACCACTAAACCCTAAACCCTAACACTAACCCTAACCATAAACACTAACACTAACCCTAATCCTTACACTACAATAAAACTAACCATAACCCTAACTCCAACCCATTCCCCTACCCCTACCCCGAACCCTAACCATAACTGTAACCCCTAACCTAACACTAACCCTAACCCTAACACTAACCCTAACACTAAACCTAAACCCTATCTAAACCTAAACCTAACCCTAACCCCTAACTCTAACCCTAACCCTAACTGTAACGCTAACCCTAACCCAAAACTCTAACCCTAACCCTAACTGTAACCCTAACCCGAACCCTAACTCTAACCCTAAACATAACCGTAAACCTAACACTGTCCCTAACCCTAACCCTAACCCTAACTCGTTTAAACCTACCCATACCCCTAACCCTATCCCTACCCCTAACCTAACCCTAAATCTAACCCTAACCCTAAACCTAACCACAACCCCTAACCCTACCCCTAACCCTAACCCTATCCCTTAACCCTAAACCTTAAGCCTAACCCTAACTCTAACACTAAACACTCACCCTTACCTTAACCCTAACCCGACCCTAACACTAACCCTAACCATAACAATAACCACAATCCCTAAACCAACCCCTAATCTAGCTCTAACCCTATTCTAACCCTAACCCTAAACCTAACCCTCTTCTAACCCGGAACTTAATAGTAACACTAAACCTAACCCTAAACTTAACCCCAACGCCAACCCTACCCTAACCAGACCCTAATCCTAACCCTAACCATAACCCTAAACCATAACCCTAACCCTAACATAAAACCCTAACCCTAACCCTAACCATAGCCCAAGCCCTAGCCCTAGCCATAGCACTAGCCCTAGCCCTTAAACTGTACCAAGCCCTAAACCTAAACCTAACCCTAACCCTAATCCTATTCCTAAACCCTAACCCCAACTTTAACCCTAACACTAAACACTAACCCTAACCCGAAGTCTACCCTAACCCTAACCCTAACCCTAGCCCTAGGCCTAACTCTAACCCTAACCCTATCTTTAACCCTAACACCTATTCTAAGCCTAAACCCTTTTCCTAACACTAACCCTAACCCCAAACCCTAACCCTGACCCTAACCCTAATTCCTAACCCTAAACCTAACCCTAACTCTATCCCTAACCCTAACCCTAACCCCTAACACTATCCCTACCCTTAACTCTAACCCTAACCATGACACAAAACACTAACCCTAACCCTTTACCTAGCCCTAGCCCTAGCCCTAGAACTAGCCCTCATCCTAAATCTATCCTTAGCCCTAACCATAGCCCTAACACTAAACCTAATCCCTAATCCCTAAGCCTAACCCTCACCCTAACTCAAAATCATAACTCTAACCCTACCCTATACCTTAACCCTAATCCTAACTCTAACCTTAAACCCTAAACCGTAACAATAACCCTAACCCTAACCCAACCCTAACCCTAACTGTAACCCTAAACACAACCCCTAACCCTATTCCTCCCCTTAACCCTAACCCAAACCCTAACCCTAACCATATCCCTAAACCCTAAACCCTAACCCTAAAACTAAACACTAACTCTAACCCTACCCCTAACCAAACCCTAACACTAACCATAACCCTTACAGTAACTACAACCCCTAACCCTACCTCTACCTCTACCCCTAACCCTAACCCTAGCCCTAGTCCTAGCCTACCCCTAAAAATATCTCTAGCCCTAGCACTAAACATAGCCCTAGCCCTAACCCTAACCTTATCCCAATGCTAACCCAAACCCTAAATCTAACCCTAACCATAACACTAAACCCTGAACCCTAAACCTAACACTAACCGTCAACTCTAACCACAACAGAAACACTAACCCAACCCAAACACTAACCCTAAACCTAACCCAAACCCTAACCACAACCCCTAACCTTATCCCTAACCGTAACCCTAACCCAAAACACTAACCATAACCCTAATCCAACAGTAACCTTAACCCTAACCCTAACACTAACCACAACCCATACCCCTACCCCTACCCCTACACCTAACCCTAACCCTAACACTAACCCTAATCCATAACCCTAACCCTAACCTCTAACCATAACCCAAACCCTAACACTTAACCTTAACCCTAATCCTAACCCAACCCTAACCCTAACCCTAACACTAAACCTAGTCCTAGACATAACCATAGCCCTAGTCTTAACACTAGCCCTTGCCCTAGCTCTAACCGTACCCCTACCCTTACCCCTAACCCTAAACACTAACCCTAACCCTAATCCTAATCAATAACCCTAACCCTAACCGTAACCATAAAAGCTAACCCTAACCCAAAAACTAACCCAACCCAAATCTTAACGCTAACCCTAAACCCTATCCTTAACCCTAACCCCTAATCTTAAACCAACCCTGACCATAATCCTAAACCCTAACCCTAACCTTAACACTAACCCCTAACCTTAACCCTAACCCTAACCCTAATCCTAACCCTATCCCTAACCACTAACCCCCATCCTAACCCTAAACCCTAACGCTAACCCTAACCCTAACCCCAACTCCTACCCCTAACCTACCCTTAATACAATGCTAATTCTAGACCTAACACTAAACCCTAACCCTAACCCTAACACCTATCCCTAACCCTAACCATAACCCTAACCCTAACCCTAACCCTACCCCTACCCCTAAGCCCTATCCCTAAACCATAACCCCTACCCTAACACTAAACCCTAACCCTAACACTAACCCCAACCCCTATCCCTACCCCTAAACCTAACCCTAACCCTACCCCTACCCCTAACCGTAACGCTAACCATAACACTAACCCTAAAACTAATCCTAATCCTAACCCTAAACCCAACCCTAATATTTACCCTAACACTAACACTAACTCTATCCCTAACCCTAACACTAAACCCTAACCCTAACACTAACCCAAGCCCTAACCCTAACTCTAAAACCTAACCCTAACCCTAACCCTAAACCCTAACTCTAACCCTAACACTAGCCTAGCCCTAGCCATTAGCCCTAGCACTAGCCCTAGGCCTAACCCTATCCTTAGGCCTAACCCCACCTCTACCCTTTACTCTAACCCTAAACCTTAAACCCTAAAACTAACCCTAACCATAACCAAACACTAACGCAAACCCTAACCCTAACCCCAACCCATACCTCTACACTTACCCCTACCCCTAAACCTAACCAAACCCTAACCCTAACCTTAATGCTAACCCTAACACTAACTCTAACCCTAAACCTAACCCTAACCCCAACCCTAACACTAACCCTAACACTGACACTAACCTTATTCCTAACCCTAACCCTAAACCCTAACTCTACCCCTAACTTAATAATAACCCTAACCCTAAACCCTAACCCTAACACTAACCCTAACCCAATTTTAAACCTAACGCTAACTCCAAACCATACCCTACCCCTACCCCTAACACCTAACCCTAACTCTAACCCATTCCCTAAACCCTAATCCCTAACCCTAACGCTAACCTTAAACATTAACCCTAACTTTAACCCTAACCCTAACTCTTCTAAGCCTAACCCTAATCCGAACCCTAACCCTAATCCCTAACCCTAACCCTGACCCTAACCCTAACCCTAACCCAAAACTAGCCCTAACCCTAACTCGTCTAACCCTAACCTTAAACCTACTCCTTACCCTAACACTACACCTAATGTTAACACTAACCCTAACCCTAACCCTATCACTAACCCCTAATCCCTAACGCTGACCCTAACCCAAAACACTAACCCTAAACCTAACCATAACCCAAACCTAAACATAAAACTAACCCTAACCTAACCGTAACCCGAACCCCAACCCTAACCCTAACCATACCCTAACTCTAACCTAACCCTAACCCTATGCTACCCCTAGCCCTAAACCTAAACCTACCCTAACCCAAAACCTAACCCTACCCGCAACACATACACCTACCCTTACCCCTACCCTTACCCCTAACCCTAATCAAACCCTAACCCTAACCCTAACGCTAACCCTAACACTAACCCAAACCCTAACACTAACCCTATCCCTAACCCTACCCCTAAACCCTAACCATAACCCTAACACTAACTCTAACTCTAACCCTAACTCTGAAACCTAAAACCCTAACCCTAACCCTAACCCTAGCCTAGCCCTAATCATAGCCCTAGCACTAGCCCTAGGCCTAATCCTATCCTTAGGCCTAACCCTCCCCCTACCCTTAACCCTAACCCTAAACCATAAACCCTAAACCTGAAACAAACCCTAACCAAACCCTAACCCAAATCCTAACCATAACCCCAACCCATACCACTACCCTTAACCCTACCCCTACCCCTAATCAAACCCTAACCCTAAACCTAACCCGAAACCTTATCCTAACCCTAACCCTAACCCGAAACCTAACACTAACCCTAACAGTAACACTAACCCTATCCCTAACCATAATCCTAACCCTTACACTAACCCTAGCCCTAGCCCTAGCCATAGCCCTAGCCTTAACCCTCTCCTTCGCCCTAACCCTAACCCTAACCCTAAAAAAACCCTGAACCCTAACCCTAACCCTATCCCTAATCCTAACCTTAACTGTAACCCTAACTCGTCTAACCCTAACCCTAAACCTACACCTACCCCTAACCCTATCCTTACCCCTAACCCTAACCCTATCCCTAACCCTAACCCTAACTCGTCTAACACTAACCCTAAACCTATCACTATCCCTAACCCTACGCCTAATCCTAACACTAACCCTAACCCTAACCGTATCCCTAAACCCTAATCCCTAACCCTAACCCTAACCCCTAACCCTAACCCTAACCGTAAACACTAACCCTAAAGTTAACCATAACCCAAACCTAACCCTAGCCCATAAACCTAACCCTAACCCTAACCCTACTCCTAATCCTAACAGTAACCCTAACCCTAACCGTATCCTTAAACCCTAATCCCTAACCCTAATCCTAACCATAAACACTAACACTAACCCTAACCTTAACCATAACCCAAACCTAACCCTGACCCATAACCCTAACCTTAAACCTAACCCCAACCCCAACCCTAACCATAACCGTACCCTAACTGTAACCTAACTCTAACCCTAACCCTATTCTAACCCTAACCCTAAACCTAAACCTCTTCTAACCCTAACCCTAACAGTAATGCTAACCCTAATCCTATCCCTAACCCCAACCCCAACCCTAATCCTAAACATACGATAACCCTATACCTAACCGTAACCCTATACCTAACCCTAACCATAAACCTAAACACAACTCTAACACTAACCCTAATCCTAACTCTAACCCTAACCCAACCCCAACCCTAATCCTAAACATACCATAACCCTATACCTAACCCTAACCATAAAACTAAACACAACTCTAACACTAACCCTAACCCTAACGCTAACCCTAACTCTAAAACCTAACCCTAACCCTAAACCCTAAACCCTACTCCTACCCTTAACACTAACCCTAAAAGCTAAACCCTAACCCTAAACTAACCCTAACCCTAACCCAACCCTAACCCTTACCCCAACCCATACACCTACCATTACCCCTACCCCTACCCGTAACCCTAAAAAACCCTAACCCTAACCATATCGCTAACCCTAACACTAACCCTAAACCTAACCCTAACCCTAACCCCAACCCTAACCCTAACATTAACTCTAACACTAACCGTATCCCTAAACCTATCCCTAAACCCTAACCCTAAACCTAACCTAACCCTAACCCTAATACCCTAAGCCAAACCCTAACCCTATTCTAATGCTAACCCTAAACCTAAACCTCTTCTAAGACTAAACATAACAGTAACGTTAACCCTAACCCTAAACCTAAACCCTAACCCTAACCCGACCCGAAAACTCTACCCCTAACCCTAACTTTAAACCCTTACCCAAACCCTACCCCAAAACACTAACCCTAAACCAAAAACCTAACCCTAACCTTAACACTAAACCTAACCCTAAATCCTAAACCTAAATCCTATTCCTAACCTAACTCTAACCCTAATCACTAAATATTAACCGTAACCCTAAGCCTAAATATTACACTACCACCTAAACCCTAGTCCTAAACCCTAACCATAAACTTTACCCTAAACCCTAACATTAACCCCAACCCTAAACACTAACTGTAAACCTAACTGTATAAGTAACACTAACCACTAAATCCTAAGCTTAAACCTCACCCTAATTCCTAACCAAAACCCTAACCTAACACCTAAACCCTAACCCTGACACTAACACTAAACCCTAACCCTAAACCTAAGACCAACTCTATCAACAAATCACTAACCTTAACCCTAAATCCTTACTCTAACCCTAACCATAACGCTTACCAAAACCCCTAACCATTACCCTAACCCTAACCTTAACCCTACCACCTAAACCCTAACCCTAACCCTAACAGTAACCCTAACCCTAAACTCTAACCCTAACCCTAACTCTAAAAGCTAACCCTAACCCTAAACCCTAACCCTAACCCTAACCCTAAACCTTAAACCATAACCCAAACCTAACCCTAAACCCTAACCCTAACCCTAACCCTAACCCCAACCCCAACCCTAATCCTAACCGTACCCTAACACTACCCTAACCCTAAACCTAACACTATTCTAACCCTAACCCTAAATCTAAACCTCTTCTAACCCTAACCCTAACAGTAACACTAACCCTAATTCTATCGTTAACCCCAAACCCAACCCTAAACCTAAACCTACCCTAACCCTTTAACCTAACCCTAACACTAACACTAACCCTAAACCGTAACCCGAATCCTAAACCTAACACAGACACTAGCCCTAATCCTAACCCTAACCAAACCCTAACCCAAACACTATCCCTATCCCTAACCCCAACCCATACCCCTATCCTTACCCCTACCCCTAAACCTAACCAAATCCTAACCCTAACCTTAACGCGAACCCTAACAATAACCCTAACCCTAAACCTAAACCTAAACCTATCCCTAACCCCAAACCTAACACTAACCCTAAACCTAACACTAACCCTATCCCTAACCCTAAACCTAAACCCTAACCCTACCCCTAACTTAACAATAACACTAACCCTAAACCCTTACCCTAACACTAACCGTAACCCAATCCTAAACCTAACCCTAACTCCAACCCATATCCTACCACTAACCCTAACCCCTAACCCTAACTCTAACCAAATCCCTAAACCCTAATCCCTAACCCTAACCCTATCAACAAATCACTAACCTTAACCCTAAATCCTTACCCTAACCCTAACCATAACGCTTACCAAAACCCCTAAACATTACCCTAACCCTAACCTTAACCCTACCACCTAAACCCTAACCCTAACCCTAACAGTAACCCTAACCCTAAACTCTAACCCTAACCCTAACTCTAAAAGCTAACCCTAAACCTAAACCCTAACCCTAACCCTAAACCTTAAACCATAACCCAAACCTAACCCTAAATCCTAACCCTAACCCTAACCCTAACCCCAACCCCAACCCCAACCCTAACCCTAACCGTACCCTAACACTACCCTAACCCTAAACCTAACACTATTCTAACCCTAACCCTAAATCTAAACCTCTTCTAACCCTAACCCTAACAGTAACACTAACCCTAATTCTATCGTTAACCCCAAACCCGACCCTAAACCTAAACCTACCCTAACCCTTTAACCTAACCCTAACACTAACACTAACCCTAAACCGTAACCCGAACCCTAAACCTAACACAGACACTAACCCTAATCCTAACCCTAACCAAACCCTAACCCAAACACTATCCCTATCCCTAACCCTAACCCATACCCCTATCCTTACCCCTACCCCTAAACCTAACCAAACCCTAACCCTAACCTTAACGCAAACCCTAACAATAACCCTAACCCTAAACCTAAACCCAAACCTATCCCTAACCCCAACCCTAACACTAACCCTAAACCTAACACTAACCCTATCCCTAACCCTAAACCTAAACCCTAACCCTACCCCTAACTTAACAATAACACTAACCTAAACCCTAACCCTAACACTAACCGTAACCCAATCCTAAACCTAACCCTAACTCCAACCCATATCCTACCACTAACCCTAACCCCTAACCCTAACTCTAACCAAATCCCTAAACCCTAATCCCTAACCCTAAACACTAACACTAACTCTAACCCTAACCCTAACTCTTCTAACCCTAACCCGAAACACTAACACTAACTCTAACCCTAACCATAACTCTTCTAACCCTAACCCTAAGCTGAACCCTAACCCTAATCCTTAACCCTAACCCTAACCCTAAACACTAACGCTAACCCTAACCCTAACCCTAACCCAATCCTAACCCTAACCCTAACTCATCTAACCCTACACCTAAACCTACCCCTCACCCTAATCCTACCCCTAATCCTAACCCTAACCCTAACCCTATCACTAACCCCTAATCCCTAACGCTGACCCTAACCCTAAGCACTAACCCTAACCCTAACCATAACCCAAACCTAACACTAAAACTAACCATAACCCTAACCGTAACCCCAACCACAACCCTAACCCTAACCATACCCTAACTCTAACCTAACCCTAACCCTATTCTAACCCTAGCCCTAAACCAAAACCTACCCTAACCCAAAACCTAACCCTACCTGCAACACATACAACCACCCTTATCCCTACCCCTACCCCTAACCCTAACCAAACCCTAACCCTAACCCTAACACTAACCCAAAACTTAATACTAACCCTAAACCTAATTGTAACCCTAACCCCAACCCTAACACTAACCCTAACACTAACCCTAACCCTATCCCTAACCCTAACCCTAAACCATAACCATAACCATAACCATACCCTAACACTAACTCTAACTCTAACCCTAACTCTGAAACCTAACCGTAACCCTAACCCTAAACCCTAACCCTAACACTAACCCTAGCTTAGACCTAGCCATAGCCCTAGCACTAACCCTAGTCCTAACCCTATCCTTAGGCCTAACCCTACCCCTACCCTTAACCCTAACCCTAAACCGTAAACCCTAACCCTGAAACTAAACCTAACCCAACCCTAACCCAAATCCTAACCGTATCCCCAACCCATACCATTACCCTTACCCCTACCGCTACACCTACCAAACCCTAACTCTAACCCTAACACTAACCCTAACCCTAAACCTTATCCTAAACCTAACCCCAATCCTAACACTAACCCTAACAGTAACCCTAACCCTATCCCTAACCATAACCCTAACCCTGAACCCTAACCCTTACACTAACTCTAGCCCTAGCCCTAGCCATAGCCCTAGCCTTAACGTCTCCTTAGCTCTAACCCTAAACCTAACCCCAACAAAACCCTGAACCCTAACCCTAACCCTATTCCTAATCCTAACCTTAACCGTAACCCTAACTTGTCTCACCCTAACCCTAAGCCTACACCTACCCCTAACCCTATCCTTAACCTAACCCTAAACTTATCCCTAATCCTAACCTTAACCATAACCCTAACTCATCAAACACTAACCCTAAACCTATCCCTAACCCTAACCCTACTCCTAATCCTAACACTAACCCTAACCGTAACCGTAACCGTATCCCTAAACCCTAACCCCTAACCCTAACCCTAACCCTATTCTAATCCTAACCCTAATCTAAACCTCTTCTAACCCTAAACCCAACAGTAACGTTGACCCTAACCCTAACCGTAACCCTAACCCTATACACTAAACCATAACCCTAACATAACCCTAACCCTAACCCTAACCCCAACCCCAAGCCCAACGCCAACCACAACCCTAACCCCAACCCCAACCCTAACCCTAACCCTAACCCTAACCCTTAACACTAACCCTAATACTCACCCAACCCTAACCCTAACCCCAAACCCTAACACTAACCCTAAACCATAAACCTAATACTAAGCCTTACCTTAAACCTAAGCCCTAACCTTAGCCCTAGCCCTAGCCCTAACCCTAACCCTAGCCCTAACACTAAACCTAACACTATCCCTAACCCTAAACACTAAACCCTAACCA